>MU226563.1:582635-607189 GCA_018584345.1 Thuja plicata
TTTCTAGAGTTCTTTTGGCTTGTAGTGGTTCTAGCCAAACCACTAGTTGAATAATAGGACTAGAGGTGTCCTAAGGTGTGTGTTAGGTCTTTAGGGAAGGTCTTTTCAAGTTTTTTTGGTCTTTTAGAAAACAAGTGAGAATTTGGACCCTAATTGCCAATGTTGTGGCAATGGTGTAAACTAAGCACATAGGGGTCAAATTTATAAAAAGAGTATTTTAGGACCTAAGAGAGGTAAGCATGGTCTAAATAAGTCTATTATTATGTGTTCATGGTCTTAGAACAAAGTTTAGAATGAATTTCCTAAAATTGTGGAAAGTTGTCAAAATTGTCAATGTTGTCATTTGACAACATTGACAACAATTGTGCAAGAAGAGCATTTTCGATGAAATGGTTATTGTAACTATCTAAAACCATAAAATTATGGATGAGGAAAAGTATAAGAATCCTCCCTCGACCTGTAAGCAAGGTTGGAGAACATTTTGAAAATACAATATTTTTCTATGTGTGTAATTTCAGAGCAAATTCAGTGTGTTTTCTTGTTTTCAGTAGGTAGATGGATTAGATCTCAGTCTGCATCCATTGATTAATGTAGGGTAGGTTAATTTAAATTATTTGTGGATTTATTTTTCAAATTTGTAGTTTTTATATTGGTTTTGTTAAATTCTTTGTGTTTTACCCTGTCGCTGGTCTGAACCAGGTAGGTTGGACAAATGGGGTCTTAACTCAACTTGCCACCGTAGTTTCTATACAGGATCTTGGCATGGGTGAGGAGACTTCATGTACATTATTTGTACAAAAGGAGAGGCCCAAGAAAGTGGTTTTTCTATTTTTGCAATGATGCCCTAGGTGAGCCTGTTGTGCATGCCTAGGGACTGAGAAACATTGCAAGTGAAGCATGGAGGGTTGAATGCATTGGTAGCTTCAACCAGAGCTCATGGAGGGATAGAGTAATGTATGTAAGACCTTAATTTTAAGGAGAAGGTTGGAGGATTTTTTTGGTGGATTTAAAGAACTCTTTTGTGTTCAGACTGTAAAAAAGCCATAAAATCCTGATTTATAGGCATGATAGTAGGAAGGGTTGTACGGACAACTTGAGGATTGGAGACCTTGAAAATCTCAAATTTCTTGATAAAGGGTGTTTTAATCCTAAACCCTTTTGGAGGCTTGTGTGGGAAAATTTCAATTTATCTTGAAATTAGCAAGAAAAAGGCCTAATTGGCTTGTAGCCCTATTTGGGGTGAGAAAGGTGCATTGTGAAGTACTTGATTGTTATGTGTTTGTGCATGGTGTATGCAGGGATTAAAATTGAACTAGTGGAGGTCTTGATGACCTATCCTTCCATGGAGTTAAGTCCTAAGAGGAATTTAGGCAATGCTTGAAGATTGTGGCTAGGCAAGACCTAGTTAGTGTATGTTGCAGAATGGAGTATTTTTTATTAGTACTGTCGGTGTACACTAGGTGAAAGGTTAGGATCTTATGTCAAGATACCTAAGGAGAGTAGGGTTGAGCATAGAACCCTACTAGGTCACTGAATTGACCTAAGAAGATCCTAGAGGAGAATAGGGTAGAGAGAAAGCCTAGGTGTGTTACATCATGAGGTAATTGAAAAGTGAGTCCCTCCCTTTACTTGGGCCAAAGGAAAACCAAATTGGCCAATGTCAGCATGAGAAATCCATGAAGAATCTTCCTCTAGTCTATTCTTCCACTTGACAAGATATTGCATATAATCCTTACCTCTTGTACTCCAACCAACTCTACTATCCAAAATCTTCTCTATTTGTTCCAATTGCGTCTTAGGATACTATTGTCCAGTCTCTGACTCTTCAATACTATCACAACCTGATTCATGATATTCATACAAATTAGAAACATTAAATACTGGTGATATATCCATGTCCTTCGTTAAGTCCATTTCATATGCATTCTCTGAATCAAATCTCGTCAAGATCTTACAAGGACCAAACTTCTTTATCTTCAACTTATTATAAGAACCAACAAGAAATAAACCCTTCTGCAAGTACACCATAACTTCATCTCCCACTTAAAATTCCTTATGTCTTCTCTTCCTATCTTCTCTCCTTTTATAAACTTGATTCATTTCCTCCAAATGATGTCTCACTCCATGCAATGACTTCATAACCTCAGTAAATTATTCTCCTTCAACACTCTTCTTAACTTCATGACTGATATCCCTTAAGTCTTACACTCCCTTAGGATTAAAACCAATAACCACTTCAAATAGTACCTTCCCTATGCTCCTATTTACTGAATTGTTGTAATAAAACTCTTCTTTAATTTCCATGCTTATCTCCAACTAAATATCTGAACAAGTTCCCTAAACTCATGTTCACAACCTCTATCTTCCCTTTAGTTTGTGGATGAAAAGTAGGATTAAATTTCAAATCAACTTTCAACTTCTTCGAAAGTGTCCTCCAAAAATAACCAACAAATCTATTATCCCTATCTGATACAATGCTCTTAGCTAATCCATGTAATCTTACAATATCCTTAAAAAAAATCAGCTACATGCACTACGTCTTTAGTCTTCTTAGAAGGAATGAAATGTGTCATCTTAGGAAATCTATCTACAACCCCAAAAATGATTCATAGCCTCTTTGTGTTCTTGGAAAACCAAGCACAAAATCCATACTAATCTACTCCCAAGGTATGACCATACTGTCAAAGGTGTATACAATCCCACATTTTGACTACTTCCTTTTTCAACTTGACATACCTTACAACTCTGTACAAAATTCCTCATATCCTTATGAAATTGTGGCAAAAATTAATTTGCACTCACCAAATCTATTGTCTTATCAATGCCAAAATTTCATGCTAAACCTCCACTTTTTTCTCCTTAATTGTATTCTCTCTCATGGAACTCCTAGGTATACATAATTGATTAACTCTAAAAAAAATCCCATATTGAATGAAGTAATCTAACCACTTACTTCTATTTGCAACAATATGTTCTTTACAAGCCTTCTATGATTCAACAAAGTCTAGATCTTCCTCATACAAGGTCTTCAATTCATCAAAACCCAATACTGCAATCTTCATCTCATTCAACAAAGTCCTTCTCCTACTTAAAGTATCAGCAACTTTATTTTCCACACCACTGTTATGTTTCAACACAAAGGTATAACTCAACATGAACTCAACTCATCTCATATGTCTCTGATTCAACTTCCCTTCACTGCCCAAATACTTCAATGTTTGATTATTAGTATAAAAAAAAAACTCCCTAGGTAACAAATAATGACTCCACTTCAAATATTTAATTATAACATATAATTCTTGATCATACACTGAATACCTTCTTTTAGCATCATTCAACTTCTCACTGAATGCAAGTGGAAGCAGGATAAGGAACTGTGGAGAATCTTGAAGAAAGGCCATGCTCATCGATATCTTCAGAGACTCCATGGTTTTGACATAGATGTATCCAAAGCCTTTGCTGATGGCTGGGATAAGGGCATGGTAAATCTTGCGGGAAAATCTTTTAGCCTCAGCCTCGAGGTTCTTTCTGATATTACTGGTCTCCCGCTGGATGGTCTAAAGTACTCAAAAGAGGTGAAGGTTGGCACCATAGCTTATAATAAATTTCCTATTACTGATGAGGAGAGGGATCTTCTAGTGAAAGGTAGGAAAGACTATGTTGATATGGATAATATTGATAAAATTTGGGGTTCTGTTATCAAAGTTATAATGGAATACTTCACTCTTGAGGGGAGATTCTCTAGGGTCTACAATTATCATTTTTCCCTAGTTAATCACTTTAGAGATGATATCCACATTTATTTTCCCTATTTTCTCCTCTGTTTGCTTAACCAGAGCATTACTGACTATAGAGTGAAGAATTTCCCTATCCTCCATGTCAAGCTTATCCACCTAATAGCTGAATATGCTAGAGACCACATTCTTGACCCTATCCCTACCCATATTAAAAAAAGGAAGAATGTCGGATCTCTGTCAAAGAATCCTAAACCTAAGAAAGATTTTTTTCCCTCTAAGCCAACCTCCTCTAAGCCTCTAGAAGGGCCAAAGAATGATAAGCACCCTAGTGATGTCATTACCTCTGTTCCTGATAAGAATGTCCTAGAGCCCTCAGCTAGTCCTATCCTCCAGGAACCCGATGGTGTGAAGCTTATTCCCCAGGATACTGAGACAAAGGTTGATAAGAATACTCAGATGGATTCTAATGTTGTGCCTAAGCCCACTACCCAGACCCTTGAGGTGAAGGATTCGGAGGATCTTGAAATCAATAATGTCAAGGACAGCCTTGAGGAAAGTCAAGAAAATATGAAAACTAGGGAAAAGCTTCCCTGCTCTGGATATTATTAATACAAAAGGAAAAGAGAATACTGAGATTGAGGTTGAGGATGTTGTCAATAATGCCAAAGAGCCTAATACTAATCTTATTGATAGTAATGCAGATAACTCGGGGAACAACAACTTTAGGGTTTTGGGAGAGGAAAATTTGGATTCTCACGATTCTCCCAGCTTTGAGAAGGAGAACATGGAAGAAGATAGAGAGAGAGCTCTTCATGGTCGAAACCCCCAATCTCTTCAAAGAGAAATCAGAAGGATGGATTCATAGGTCAGAAGAACTATCATCATGACTCCCCTTGAGATTGCTAAAAATAAATCCATCTACAGTTATAATCTAGACAAATGGGTGCAGAGTGATTTGGTTGATCTTAAGAACAGATGTATCAAATTGGAAAACAATAACTCTATGATCGAGGATACTATGGCTATCTTCAGAAAGGAGTTTCCTCATAATGCTAATGCCCGTGTGTTTGATTACAATTCTGATATTGATGAAAAAATTAAAAAAGCAGTCGAGATAGCTATGATACCTATCCAGAAGAAGACAAGCGGGAATGAGGAAATGTTAAAACATTTTCTTATTCTATTGAACACAGGTATGAGGTCTACTTTGGAGAACTTTATTTCTCTGAGTAAAATTCTGGAAGGAAACAAAGATACCATTGACCTTACTAATCCTACCCAGCAGATGGGACCTGGTACTCATACTAGGTCAAAGAAGAAAAAGGTTGATGATCAGGATATTCAGAGGCTGAAAGACAATGTGAAGACCATGCAGACTCAGCTGGAGTAATATAAGAGCTTCTTGAAGACTTTGTCTTGACCTCGGTGCTAGTGGCTTTCTTTCTCTATTTCTCTTCTAGCGTCTTTTTTGTTTTTTGCTCTGTAGGTGCTTATTGTTAAATCTGGGAGTTGTCCTTTTGTAGCCTGCTCCTTTCCTTGGGGCAGCTTGTTGTTCTTTGGGTGTTCATGCCTATCTCTCTTCTCTTTTGTTAAAGGGTTTTGGGGTCCCTTCAAAACCTATTTTTACCATAATCAAAAACTTCTCACCGAATAGGAAAAAATTCTTCCTTCTTGAGTCAAAATAGCTCCAATTGCATTTCCACTAGCATTACAATCTACTTGAAATACCTTATTAAAATTAGAAAAATCTAATACCTTTTGTTGTTTCACCTTCTGCTTCAATAACTCAAAATTCCTTTGTGCTCCATATGTCCATTTGAACTTATTTTTGTCTCCTCTCATAGTTTCACTCATCAGTCCACAAATTGAACTAAATTATTTGATGAACTTCTGATAGAAACTAGCTAACCCATGAAATGATCTTACTTCTCTAACACTCATAGTTGTAGGCAACTCAAATTTGGATTTCACTTTCTTAGGATCCATCTTCAATTCCTCAGCTGATATTACAAATCCCCAATATACTAACTCCTCTCTCATGAAAGTACACTTCTTAATGTTTATAAACATCTTCTCTTCCCTTAAGCTCTGAAATACTTGTTTAACATGCAACAAATATTCCTCTTTTCTTTTACTGAAAATCAAGATATTATCAAAATACACAATGAAAAACTTACCCAAAAATTTCTTCTAAACTTTGTTCGTTAACGACATGAAAGTACTAGGTTCATTAGACAATCCAAAAGGCATTACCAACCACTCATACAATCCATCATTTGTCTTAAATGCATTCTTCCACTCATTACCTTCTCTGATTCTAATCTAATGATATCCACTCTTCAAGTCTATCTTGGTGAAATACTTAGCTCCACTCAAACAATCCATCAAATCATCTATTCTTGGTAAAGGCAACTAGTACTTAATTTTAATATAATTAATGGCTCTTGAATTGGTACACATCCTCCATTGTCTAACTTTCTTAGGTGCTAATACAGGAGATATTGCACATGGACTAAGAATTTCTCTGATCAAACCTCTCTGCAAAAATTATTGCACTTGCCTATTGATTTCTTCATTCTCTCTCAGTGTCATCCTATATGCTACTTTATTTGGTAAAATATCTCTTGGTATCAAATCCATACAATGAATAATACTTCTTACCAGTGATATTCCATTAGGTACATTATCAAATATGATGTCAGCATACTCATTCAACAATCCAGTGATTTCTTTATGATGTTCTTCTACTAGATCAATCTCCTTAGACTCCTTAGGTACTAAACAAAAACATACATTATTATGTTTGATTTCATCCAAAAACTTTGTGCCATCTACCGAACATATTCTTGCATTGATACATACTCCACTCGTAAGAGGTTCCTCTAAAGGAAACATATTTTGTTTCATCCCATTAGCAACAATAGTGTAAACATTCCTTCTACTATCATGTATGGATTGACTACTATGCTTCCATGGTCTACCCAACATGATATGACACACATCCATAGGAATGATATCACACAAAACCTCATCATAATACTTACTAATCTTGAATTTAACTAGGCATTTTTCACTTACTAGCACCTTGTGTTCATCTTGGATCCATGCAATTAGATATCGCTTAGTATTGTTTTTCCTCTACAACTTTAGTTTGTCAACTAATTCCTTTGAAGAAATATTATCAAAAATGACACTATCTATGACAACATTACACACCTTGTTTTGTACCTTACAACTTGTGCTTAAAAAATTATTCATTCTCTTGTTTTCCATGATATAGGATCCTTCTAAACATCAAGGTTTCACCTTCCTTTTCTTGATTGATATTCATTGAATCGGTGGAATCTTCATCAACAAATGTTGTTCACCTACTGCTCTCTGCTTTCTTCTCAGAGTTACCTTTCTTGCATTCAAAGGATTTATATCCTACTTCACCACATTTGAAACAAGTGCCATTGAACTTCCTTCTTTCAGCACTTCCTTTCACTTCATTCTGATAGGAACTCCTATAATTCATCATATACCAATTGGTTTCCTTAACTTCTGGCTCATTTTTAATCTGACCTACAGTAGATCTATCTCTACCTCTTTGAAATCTTCCACCTCTGCCTCTTTATCTATTCTCCTTCCTTTGGTTAAGCTTTTCTTCAGCCTTCAAGGCCCACTTGTAATCTTGTTCCACACTCCTAATTTACACTAGATTGACTTAATATTGGATTGACATCCTCAAACCATTAAGGTAGTGAGAACTTGTTTAGCTTCATCATCTACATGACCAGATGTGATGTTCAACTTGTAGAATTCTTCAGTGTAACTCTTAACACTTAGATCTTTATGCTTCAAGTTCTGTAACTTTCTAAACAAACTTACTTGATAGTCCTTAGCCAAAAACTTATCTTTTAACTTGTTCATCTTCATATCTCAAGATTTGATGTTTTCTTTTACCTCTTCTTTTTTGATATTTTTACAAATGTTCCCACCATGGGGATGCATTTCCTTTCAACTTGGTGCAAGAATAATTCACTTTCCTTTATTCATTAGTCTCTTCAAGCTCAAAATAATTATTTATCTCTATGATCCAATCTATCAACTCATCAACATCTAGGTTACCATGATAATAAGGAGTTTGAAATGAGGTTTCTAATTAACATTATTCAATTTCCTAGTGAATTATTCCTCTCCTTGATTCAACTCTAGTTTTGCTTCTAGGTTATCTCCTTCTACTGCTTTATTTTGATTTTTTCATCTCCTTCTTCATCACTTGCATCTTCTATATGTGTTCCTCTCCTCTAGGTTGTCTCTACTGCTTCTAATCTTGTTGATATTTTCCTCAACAAATACAAAATAGTTGGATCTATATATCATGCTCCACCTCTATCTTTTCTCCTGGCCATCTTCATAATCCTCAGTCATTTTAGGTCGGATCCTCTCAATTTTCACCCTATAAGAAAACCCTAAGGATGCAAAACCTTTCTCTGATACCACATGATGCAGTCAATGATGGAGAAACCTCAAAAGACTTATCTGATCCTTATAGAAAACAAAACACAATGGAAATAACAAGAACAACAATCCAATAATGAGAAAATGAGATATTAGCCTTCAATTATGATCGGTAAATCAATTACAATAGATCTGCAACATGCAGTCTCACATGCCTGACTATAATCAGAATTCTCTTACAAACCCTATCCAAAATACGCTAGATAATCTTATCAAATCTCTCTTTCCCCTTAAGAACAAGTCCATATGCTTATAAAGCATTCACAATCATCGGTCGACCTAGAAAAGATCACATTTTCCAAGAACAAGAAAATGTGTTACAACAATTAGCTCAGGACCCAAAACAACTACATCAACCTCCAATGAAAACAATAAGAGATATAATCATACAATAATGTTTAACTCAAACATATAAGTGAGTTGTAATGATCACACTCGAATTAACCAATTGGTACATCAGGAAAATGATCGAAAACCCAACCATAGATCGGTAACATGAAAAACAATACAATCCTGCAAAGAATCTACAATAACTCATGCGTGATGAAATCAAATGAGGTATGATCATAGGAGATGATACATCATGAAGCCACAAAAACTTTGTCATGACTACAACCAAAAATAACTACTACAGATCTATTGCCAACAGAAACACCAGACTAAAAGCATAATAGACTAACAACTGAAAGCAAATGTTTTTAGTTTATGCAAGATTGCCAAGCTCCCAAGATCCTCATGCATTAGGTAAGGTTGGAAATTATGCATCTAGGTGTCCTACTATATTTCCTAATTTTAGATATGATTCTAAGCCTAGAGAAATAAGATTTCATTATGCCCTAGATGATGAATCTAATAAAGTTGATAAGGATGATAATGAATTTACTTTCATTTTTGGCAAGGATGAAGGTAATAAGTCTAATATTATTAATTTTTCTAGTTCTCTAATTGCTATTGAAGAAGATGATTTTAGATCTAAAGATTTTGTGCCTTCTATTGCCACTATTGATGTTGTTGAAGAGAAATCTTTGGCTGCTCAAGTTGTCAAAGAAGATAAGTGGGTGATTGATAGTGTATGCTCTTATCATATGACTGGTGACAAGATAAAATTCATAAGCTATGAGAAGTATGATGGTGGCGAAGTGAAATGGAGTGAAAATTCTGGAGGTAAGATAAAAGGTAGAGGTTCTATTAATTTGGATGGAAAAAGAAACACTAATGATGTTTTGTATTTAGAAGGTTTGAAACATAATCTTTTCAGTTTTGGTTAGCTAGTGGAATATGGCTATGGTTTTCATTTCAAAAATGGCATGAGAAAGATCTTAAATAATTATCGAAGGGAGATTACCAATGGTTCCAAGACAAGAGGTACCATATTTCTTTTGAATAGTGGTCAAAAGACTTGTTTGATTTATCAAATAGATGAAATTTGGTTATGTCATAAGAGGTTGTGTGGTGTGAACTATGACAATATTGTTTCTATAAGTTATACTTTTTTCTATTAGAGATTTTCCTAAGATGAAGAAGCTTTCTAATAGTTTTTGTAAGAAATACCAATTGGGTAAGAAAACAAGAAATACTTTTCACTCTAGGAAAGATAATTCAAATGGATTGTTTGATCTTGTTCATATTGATTTGTGTGGACCTAGAAAGATTAGAAGCCTACAAGGAGACATATATTTTATGCTACTAATTGATGATTATTCAAAGAAGAAGAAGAAGAAGAAGAAGAAGAAGGAGGAGGAGGAGGAAGCATTTTTCAATGAGGTCTACTCAAGAGTGAGAATCTGAGAGAGAGTATATAATCTAATTGAAACCAATTCAATCATGTTCTGAGGGGGTGCATAAGAAGTGCTATTAGAGAGACTTTGAAAGATAATGAAAGAATATTTTTGGTAGTATTGTTGATTATTTTTATAGGAGTATGACTGTAGGTTTTTTATTTTATTACTTATTTTTCACATCACATGTTGCCATCAATGCCAAAGGGGGATATTGTTGGCATATTGGTAAAGTTGGATGATGGTTGTGTTGGCATTGATATCAACATAGCATAAGGATTGATTAGAGGAAGTAATCAAAAGAATTATTTGCTTGATGTTAACTTTACTATTGCAAGTTAGCTAGTAGAGAAGGATGTTAGAAGGTCTAGTGAGAAGCGAATATTGTAGAGAAGAATTCATGCATGTAGAGGAAGAATGCTGAAGATTGTTAATATATTCTCCCAAAGTTATTAAAGGTTTCATGATGATTTTTAGAGGTAAGAAGGTTGTAGAAGGTGATTGGAAAACAGGGTGACAGATTGTGCCAACATGAAGATAGAAAGAGTTTTATAATGCTCAATAGAGTGATAATTTCATGGAGCAAACCTAGGAGTTTTTTGGAGACATACTAATATGTCTTCAACTTAGAGGGTTTGTACTTTAGAGGTATCCTATGATCTTAGAAACTTGTTGACAATGTTCTTCAAGTGTGATGGAAAAGGACTGGGAAATCCAATGGTTGTAATGGATTTGAATGAGTGAGTGTTTTTCATGATGCTATAGGATGTTATTGAAGTATGTGCTTGATGCATTTAGTGATCTTGAATGCATCTTCATTCCCCATATATTTTAATAAGTTTATACTTCTAACAAGGTATTTTCTTATTGTAGGTAATCAACCCCACCGTGATTTTTCCCCTAATAGGGTTTCCATGATAAAAATCTTGTGTCAACTTGTGTGAATTTATTCCTGATTTGTATATGCATACATGTTTCATACTCTATTTATTCATATCATATTTAAGGCTACACAAGCTATTTGGTTTTGAGATTTAAGGGTTTGATCTTTAAGGTTTTGGGAACAACTAATTCACCCCTCCCCCCCCGCTCCTCTTAGTTGTTCATTTCCATAATATTAACAAAAGAAGAATTTTTTGATGAGATGGATGAAGAAGAAGAAGAAGATTAATACCTTGGATTGAGATCTTGAAATCACCTAGCTTGCTTGAATGCTCTTAAAAATATGAGAATGAATGCTTGCACTTGATAGCTTGAGAGTACTTGTGATGTTGATAGCTTGAATATGACAGGAGATTTCAAAATGAGGAGAGATATAGGGTTTATATACTTTTCCCCTCATTCAAGATCTAAAACTAAGACAACCTGACCACTAGAGAAGAAATAAATTCAAAACACTGATATCAAGCTTTGATCCCAATCTACGAAAAAACACCCCATTTTGAAATACAGGTTGTCAGGATCAAGCAAAATGGGCAAAAAACCTCAAAATGGCCAAAGAGGGAATATAGGTCCTAATTAGAGACACATATAATGCATGTTAAATTCTTAGGATGACACAGTCTCCCTTTACATCAATTTTATTAGTTGAATTAGATCAAATTTGTTCATATTTATTCTCTTGCATATATTTCATTCCTCTTCTTCTCAATTCTAAGCAACAAAGGAATAAAAACATTTCAAGGCATAAATATTGCATTGACATATTTCTCACCAAGTTGTGTCAATCATATTTTTCTTAAAGTGGTTTTGCATTCCGATGTGTCATATGAATTAGGTAAAATACCCCTTTAATGTGATCCCATTTTCCTATTGTACATTTAAGTGAACTTGTATATTTCATGCATTAAACCTTTTGTTTTGGATGGTTCGATCTTGCATGTGAATGTTTTTCAATTATAAAAAGAGCAAAAACATTGGTTTGGTATTTAGATCTGATTTATATGAATTTCATTGTTGCATTTTATGTATTTAATTTTCATTTTTATTTTTAATTTTTCATTAATTAATTAAAAAATACATAAAAATTGCATCCAATCTTTCATTTACATGTTAAAAATAATAAAAATCTAAAATATTTCTTGTTATAAAAAATGTTTGATTTTCTTGTCCAAAGATTTACTTCTTTTCATGATCCATTTAGTAGTGTGAAGATTTTGATATGATGGATGAAATCCTTGATGAATTAATCTCTACTAAGTCTTCCTCTACACCTCCTAAACTCTCATTCTATCAAAATTTAATTAATGTGATAGAAGGATTTAGGGTTTACAACAATCCCCTTTATGAAAATCTCAATGATTCCTCTCCCAAAGCTCATCTCCCTCATGAGGACATATTGAATCAAGAATATAATTTTAAAACTCCTCTCAATGGACTCCCTCTTTGGAATTAATAGTTATACAATGATGTTGATTATTCTCTTGATGTGAATCTACCCTATGAGAGTAATTTTGTGCAAGAGGATGATTTTTTGGTGGAAGATGGTGATATGATTGACAATTACCTTAATGACACTACCCCTCTTATCAATTTCAATCATCTTCCCTCTAGAGATGAAGCACTATGATGTTCCTTCTCCTAAAAGTGCCTTAGAAGTAGAGGATGATATACTTGATGCTCTCTCTTTTTTGAGTGAATATTTTGAGATTAAAGAGCCTAATCAAATCAATACAATTCAACATAACTCTCAAACAAAACCAATGATTGTTTTAAAAGGTGTTATGCAATTCTATTAACATGTAGTATCACACACATATAACAACAATCCTAAAGAGGATAATATCCTTGATGCCCTCTCTTGTATAAATCCAACCTTAGCACATAAGGATCCTAATCAATTCAACACTATTTGATCTAAATTTCCTTCTTCAATTCTTCCTCCAATACAAAAAAGGATGCCATCAACTCTTCAAGATGATGATTGGGGAACTTTAGATTTCACACCAACTTTTTATAAAAAAATACAAAATCCTTGAATTTGAGAACCAAACAACCTATTTTGACACATGTATGGATATTGACTAGGCCTCTTTAAATTTTAACCCATTCAACAAAAAGGAGAACCTAGTCTTTTGATATGTCAAACCTTTTTGATGGATATGATATAGGATGTATGCAACAAAGCATTAAAACTAGTGAGAAATCTACATCGTATTTTTCAAAAGAAACTCTAAGTTTCTAAACTTCCCATTTGTCCAATAAATCTATAAACTCCTCTCCTAATTTCTCATCACAAAAAGATAATATTTTGTTTGAACTTCTTAAATCCAACTTAATTACACAAACAAGATAATTCTTCCATTTTTATGTATCAACAAATTTTTGGCCATAAGACTAATGAATGTTATGTTTTGAAGTATAAAATTCAAGAATTCATTGATTGTGGTATGATTCAAATGACAAGTAAAAATGAATGGAACCATTTTCATGATCATTCTAAATAAAATCTATCTTCCCATGATGTTGCTCCTCACTATATGACATTGTTATCATATTCTTTATGGGCTCATTGTCATTTATGGTGGTGAATGTTTAGGTGGAATCCTAATTTGTGAGAAACATAATAATCCTTATTCCTTGTCTCCTCACTAGGGGGGAAAGGGTTATATTTCACTCTCCTATTTATCCCAAGGACCCATTTTCTCCCTTAGTTCACTTGTCTCTTTTATAACATGATATCTTGTCTTGCATGTATTTGTTGTCTTATGCAAGGTGTGATAGCTAAATGTGGCCTTCTTGTTTAGCCATAAACTTCAACATAGTCATTACTCGCCAGTCACACACAAGTATGAATATGAGATTATTCATCTTGCATGTCTGTATGATTCGATCTATTGTCTCCTATCTAGTTGGGGTTTTGAATAAACTCTCAGAATCAAGAGTCCAACAACCTATACCATTACTTAAAATGGATGATTTAAGTAAGAAATTAGATGCAAGATTAATCTAGAATGTCAGATGCAAGATTAATCTAGAGATGAACATGATATATTAAGCTAGAAATGAGATTAATCTAAGAAAGATTGAAAGAAGCTAAACTAGACATGATTAATCCAATAATTATATTAATATAGAAATGTGAAAGCTAAGAATAACAAAGCTTGAATGTATAAGACTAGTGAAAATGCAACAACGATTCGATGCAACAATGAATTCTCCTTTTTTGAATGAGAAATGAGGTTCTTTTATAGACTGAGAGACCTTTCAGAATAGAAAGTTTCCTTGGAGAGAAATAGTTAACTTATTGAAGATTAGTTGAGAATAGCAAGTTTCTTTTTATAGAAACAATCAATTGTTGCCTTTTTGAGTTAAGGAAGTAGTTAACTGATTAGTTGCACTTTTCAATCACAGTTAACTCAAAGTTTCTATTTTTGAACTAGAGAGAAGATTTTGGAGAGAATATTTAATTAAATAAATAGAATATGACCTCATAAATGTATTTTCTCAATTAAGTTCAATTATTGAAATGAGGGTATTTATTTAATAACGAAATGTTATTTAATTCCTTTTATGTGTTTTAGTTAAAAGGGTAAATTTAATTTAATTAAAGTGCTAGGACTTTGTAATTAAATTAATTCAATCATAGGGTTTATTTAGCCAATTAGGAATTAAGTATAGTATGTGATTGATGTAGATTTAGGGTTTTCTACATTTGACACTTAGGTGAAGTAGAGTCAGTCGAAACTCAAAATTTCTTAGTACAATAGGACTTTGATGATTCAAAAAGGTTGACAAATGCAACATAATTGGTTAGGGTTGCATGATGCCAATTTTGGGGTGTTACATTTTGCCCCTCTTTGAATTGATGTGCGAGCAATGCATTGATTCAAAGAATAATTTGATGTCTGAAGCATAGAAGAATAGTTGAAATTGATTTCTATAATTCATGATGGTTTCAGAGCCATCTCCAGGATAGAGCTTAACTCTCTGAAGTCTAGGTCAGATTGCTGAGACACCGGTCAAGTCAATTTTTTGAGGGTCATCTTCAGAATGAAGCTTGATTCTCAAGAATCTAGGTTAGATTTCCCCAATACCTAATAGATTATCACTTTTCAAAAGGTTGTCCCAAGAACAAGGCTCAATCTTCAGGAGTCAGGGTTAGATTGCCCTGATACCTGGCAATGAGATTTCAGGAACCATCTTCAGAATGAAGCTTGACTCTCAGGAATCTGGGTTAGATTGCCCCGATACCTAATATATGAGATTTTGAGAACCATCTCCAGAACAAAGCTTGATCCTTAGGAATCTAGATTACATTGCCCCAATACCTAATAGATTGAAATAAGATCAAATTGAAAGTGATTCAATGATGTAATCATCCTGCCCCCTTGGGAGCGAAATGGAAAGATGACATGCCATAATGGAAATTGAGAGAGAGAAATCATAGATAGATGTTGAATCGAAGGTCAAGAAGAAATCAGAACAGATGATGGAAGATCTGGAAGATTCAGAATCAGTTTTGAGTGATTTTGAGGTCTGGTTGACCAAGTTTGACTAGGGTTGACCAGAGTTTACCAGAGTTGACTAGAGTTGAATTTTGAGGAAAAAAGTCAAAATTTGAGGAAATGTTGATTAGATATGATTATGGCAAGAAAGCGATGTCAAAAAGTTGACTGCATAAGCATCCCATCGTGTCGGTCCCAAAATTTTAAAATGCGAGTTTGAGCTATATAGGAGTGTCAAATTTTGATTTTGATCACAAAAATGGACTTTTGAAAATTAGATTCCAATTCAAAAAATTTGGAATTGAAGAGAGAGAGAGAGAGAGAGAGAGAGAGCGAGGATCAAACACTTGGGTAGTAGTGATGAAGCTAGAATGATGAAGAAGAACCCCTCATCATACAAATCAAGGAGAACACAATGAAGTGAACACCAAAACGTTGTCTAGAATGTAAGTCTATAATGAACGTGCAATCTTATGGTAGATGCAAATGAAAGTGCAATCCTATGCTAGATGAAATGAAAGTGAAATCCTATGCTAGATGTAGTGAAAGTGCAATCCTATGCTAGATGCAATCCCTAGGACGTGGTTGTTGGACCCATTGGATAGTTATCATCATAGAGAATTATTTGGAACATCAGAGTTGATACAATCCTTACTCGTGCCACTGTGCCACTTTCATCAGATAAGATATGGGAAACTAACGTAAGCATCGGGGCACAAAAGCTGAGATGACTTGAACATTGTTTTTAGTTTGATATAGTAAGAGTACACCAGTAAACAAGCAAAGCAATAATAGTCAAGGAGATGGTACCAACCTCACCTTGGCATACAAATAAACAAGATCGAGGGATGTGAGGTTGTTCCACCTTAGTGTAGAAGCTCTTATCACATACACCTTGATTATTTGACATTGCTGGATCATCAAACCACACCAAAAAATAGAAGATAAAGAAAATATCAACAAAATCCATGAGAACAAACATCATACAAAGAAAGATTCAATCATAGCTCAGCCAGTTTCAAAGTTTTCACATGTATGGGTATATGGGTGTTGAGAAACACCATTGTGCTTGTGAGTGCTTTGTGTTTGATTGCTATTGATAGATGTTTACATTTTGATATCCAATGAGTGTTTGAAAAATACAGATGTGTCTAAAGATAGTGTTCAGAAACACTATTTTAGTTGGGGTGTTGAGAAACACTAGTTTGTGTCAGTAGCGAGTTGGCCTTCGGAAATGACAAGATTACTGACTCAGGTGTAAACCAAAGATGTGATTAGATTAGGGGACCCATGTCCCTAGTAGCAAAAAATGATGATTGAATTGACTCATACTACAAGGACAAACTTGATTTGATTGCACCCAGGCTTATGACTCTGGATCAATGTCAAGTCAAGAGGGTTCACAGAGGAACCAAAGAGTCATGAAAGTGATTGAAAGCTATGTACAAACTGAAGCAAATAATGCCAAGATGAAGTGAGAGTATGACTCTAAATTCAATGATTGATGTTGATTTGTAGATATGTGTTGTTGCAAGCAATCACAATAGTATAGAAATAGTAGACAGATGTAGTGAGAACCACTGGTGACTAATGCGAGAGAGATTCTCGAGTAAAGAGATCACAGTAATAGTTAGGCATCAGCAGGTAGACACAGTGAGAACCACTGGTGACTGACATGAGAGAGATTCTCAAGTAGAGAAATCTGAGTAATAGCTAGGCATCAGCAGGCAGACATAGTGAGAACCACTGGTGACTAACGCGAAAAGTAATAGGACAATGTCCCCTAGATCAGGAAGGTTGTGCTTAGAGTATGACCAGGTTCAATCCATCTAAGTTGGTGTCTTGATAGGTAACTAAGAGAATGTTGACTCCCAGGAATCTAGGTTAGATTGCCCAGATACCTAATAGATTATCTCCTTTCAAAAGATTGTCCCCAGAATGAGGCTCAATCTTTAGGAGTCAAGGTTAGATTGCCCCGATACCTGTGGATTGAAAGATAGTCAATAGAGATTGTTTATTTTTTTAATTTTTTTTGGTGGATGCATCAAAGTGCCTATTGCTAGGGTTTCACCAAGATGATCATTTATTAGGAATTTTTAGGATTTTTAGGATTTTTTCAGGACATTTTACAATTTTTAGATTTTTAGAGATTATCGATCTCAAGCAAGATCACATTGGTTTGCCCCCAATGTCTAGCAAGGCAGAGGACACTAGAGATGGATTAAAAAGATGATGGATGAGGTGAATAGACAATCATTGATGAAGAGGGTGAATGTGACCATCAAGGACACTCTCCTCAAGATTACCCAAGCTAGGAAAAAATGAATATAGCAATATAGGCTCATGGAGTGGTGCTGGATAGCATATAAGATGGTCACCAAATGTCGTGAAAGCATGTGGTCCAAAATAATGGACATATCAAGAGACTTTTGAGAAACAATTTTACAATTTTCATTCTTCATTTAGATCAAGACCAAGGGGTTAATTTTGGATAGGATATAGCAATGATAGCGCAATTAGGATAAGGGGTGATGTAGGTATAAGTGAATGTTTGGATTATGGCAAGAACACTCATAGATAGGAAGGATAGGCTTGGGATAAGAAATATCATGATAGGGTACCATGGATGAGAGCAAGTGAATAGGATAATGGATGGGATCATGAATGTCAGGATACATGTGTTCATGGATAGGCTCAACCTTGTCAAAATCACCCCAAGGAACATGGATGCTCACGGGCTAGCTGGATGTAAGATATGGTGGATAAGATGACCTAGAAGGAATCTTGCCCCCAAGTGAAGAGTGCAAGTAGTAGGAATTATGCATGATGCCTATTTTCCAGGTTTTCATCATGGTACTTATCCAAGGTGCCACAAGAAGTGGTTTTCACCTTAAGACGGATTTATTTATCTTTACTTTTGCTACCAAGGTTCCCATTTACTAGGTTTTCACCAAGGCACTTTGTTTTTTTTTTTGTACTTTTGATTTCATGGGGGAACTTAAGCTTATTTCTCCTTAGATAGTGCTCCTTGGAAAGATACGCTATGGTAGGCCAAGGCCACTGAAAGTATGCTCAAAGATGTTGATAGGGTGATGGTAGGGAAAAATGATATGGAGGATAAGGGAGATGGTAGCCAAGAATTTATGCTATGGACTAGATGAGAGGAATAGAAGGAATGTAAGGACCCAATATGGAAGGATAGTAGGTAGGGGTAGGATATTGGGTGTGGTAGTGAGATTTTTTCATAGGAAAGATCAACATCGACACACATCTTGAAGGATGGTGGAATGATAGAGGAAAAGTGTGTGAAATGGGTTTAGGTTTTGATATGGATCTTGGTACATAAGGACCCAAGATGGATGAAGACGTATTCAAAAAAATGGATTTTGGGACATGAGGACCCAAAATAGGTTTAGGAGATGAAAAATGTTTGAAAGGAGACGGAGTGGAAGCCTTTGGAAGCTTGCATGTCAACTCTAAATTTTCCTTTTTGTTCAAGCCTTTTAAGAGAGACTTGGGAATCCACATAACTTTTGCTTTTCTTTTTGTATCCAAGTCCTTAAGAAGAGACTTGGGAATCCACATAGCTTTTGATTTTCCATTTGCATTAGATGATTTAGAATGTAATTCTTTCATAATGGATTTAGGAACCCATATTTTCGTTGATTTGGTTCTTTACTCAATGGACCCTTGTGGTCTCTTTGTAGTCACATGTCGGTTAGATGGGATATAGTGATCTTCATATGTAAGTGGATTCTTGTATTTCTAATTTTTTTGTTGCACATCCAAATTGCTTCCAAAAGACTTGGGAATTGTGGATGAATAGGACCGATATGACTGGTTCATATGGATGGGTTGATAGGTAGAGTACCAGGATGTATGTCTCTGTTGATCTTGATAGGAGATAGGGTAAGCGGATGACAAGCTAGTAGTGACAGCCATGTTAGATGGAGGGACATAAGAACCCAATATAGATGGAAGGTTTGATGGTTTCAACTTTGGGATATGAGGACCAAGGATGGATTTGGAGGATAGTGAAGGATAATTCTTACATTTGTGTTAGTAATAACTGAGAGGGGGGGGTGAATCAGTGGCCTCAAAAATTAATCCTTAAATCAACCCTTTAAAATTATAACCGCAAATTATATCTCAAGTTATCTTCTATCCTACAAGATGAATGCCATGAAATACTTATATCAATTTACTACTTGTCGGATTTCTCTATCAAACCTTCTTCAGTATGTTTACCGATAAGCATCATCTATTTACCAAAATATAGTAAATATGTAGAGTATACCGATAAATCCAGAATGAATTATGTAAGATACAAAATAGTATAGAAATGAATCATACACACATAACACATGGATTTTAAAGTGGAAACCTTGTTAAGGGAAAAACCACTGGGACCGGTACCCCAAATTTTTACTCTTCTGAAGTGAGCCCTATTAGGAGCCAACCCTGTTAAAGGTTACAAACACACTGTTAGGTGTGACCTTGTTAGAGGATTTTATACATAGAGGTTGTCACTTAGTATTAGGCATCTAATGCTACCATCCTTGAAACAACCTCTTTCTTAGACTGTCAATAGGCATCGGGCATATCCAATGCTACTTTCATGAATCAATCTTTTTGGCACTCCTTGAGATGTACCTCAATATATAGAAGATTGTTAAGTCTTGCTTGGTTACAAGACTTGATGCTTCAATATTTAAACTAAAACACTATGACCTGTTCATATTGCAACTTAAATTGCAAATTTCTAGATCTATTTAAGTACATTACCTCTCTGACCAATGTATCAATTCAATCCTTGTGCTCCACACTTTCTACTCTGTGATGTTGTTCTCACTGTTCGTCAGTGTCTACAGAATTCCTTAGCTCTTACTTCAACTTGTTTGATCAGGACTGCATGAAGTTGTTCTTCATCAGTTTCTCTTCACCATCCTCTTTCTGTTCACTCCTCTTAATCCCCTCTTAAAATGTATTAATCTAGTCTCTTATATAGACACAATATTCATTGTTCCTTGGTTCTTGATTCTTGGCATGATAAACAATCCAACCAATTTGATTTAAAGAATAACTCCTTATTTTTCTTGCAGATATCTTCTTGCCAACTGTACAAATCAGCTTTAAATTAATTACTTATCTCCGACTTTATCTAGATGATTAAAAAAATGATAAGTATCTGTTAACTCTATCTTTAGCTTCTTGCCAGCCAAGCATTTTGTCATTTTCTAAATTCTCTGTTCTGTCAATCAATACTTTAGATAGTCATCGGTGATAACTGACTATTCCATCGGTGTGACTTCAGTTGTTATCAGGATCTCCATCCTTGTCTTTTTCGTCAGGCAACACTGAAATTATGTCTGTTGGGTTACTCTATGTTTTTTTTGTTGGGCAACACTGTAACTCTACTCCTCGGTAATTCTGTATATTTCTTCATCAGGAAACACTATGACTTTGTTCTTTTTACTCTGACCGTCGGGTGCACTCTATTGGTGTATGCAGTGACTTAGTGAATACTTGACTTATATGCATTACTGATTAGCATAGCCTTGATTCATGAGTTCTTTGAAGTCTTTGGAAGTATCTCCATGACCATACAGATTATATCAAGTTGACATCAATGAAAATACAATACATTAACTGATTTAATGCCTTGCATGATCATCAACTTAACATCTTCAAACATTTAATTAGTTACATGTCATAAATCTCTCCCTTTGGTATTGATGGCAACATACTACATTATACTATTGCTAATACAATATAAAATATACAGTTTCATCAAGCTTTCCTAATGTAACTATTACAAATGTCTAGTTTTCAGTAAGCTCAAGTAGCTTTGATTTGATTCTTGCAGGATTTCTATCTGTCTTCAATCCCTTCACTGGATGGATGTAGAATCTTTCTTTCTCTGATTTGATGTGTTCTCCTTCTATGTAAAACTCTCTCCCTTTGACTTTTCTCCTTTCTTTTTATGTTTTATGTTTCTCTTGTCAGCAACTCTCCCTTTGTATCAACAACTCTCTCTTTGTATAATATTTCCATACAATCTCTCTCCCTAAGGGCATAATCTCTCCCTATTGGAGTAATGTGATAATGGATAATCTCTCTCCCTTTCCAAAAGGATGTGATAATATGGATAATCTCTATCCCTTTGACAGCAATGCCAAACAAATATCTCACAAATATCTGTCATTAATGTCAAGCAATCTTTTCTCTCCATCCATAATATATTCCTTGAATTTCCCTTATCCATCAACAATACAACAATACTCTCTGGCGCTTGGTGATAATATATACATGTCTGTATATAGATCTAGCTTTGAATTTTATCTCTTTGCTTGCATCAACATGAATGATATTATGATAATATGTAATCTTACTGACCAGTAGACAAGGGTCTGACCCCTAGTCTCTTTCTCAAGTACTCAAATGCATCCTTGGGCAGTAGTTTGGTGAAGATATCAGCCAATTGGTCCTTTGATTGCACATACTCAAGTATCACCTCCTTTTCATGAACTTGTTCTCTTAAATAAGGATACTTGATGGAAATATGCTTTGTTTTAGCATGCATGACTGGATTTTTGGAAATAGTTATTACACTTGTATTATCATAGTAGATAATTACTGGTTCTAGAATTTGCATATGCATACTTTCTAGTTACTGTTTGATCCATGCAATATTTGAGCAGCAATAACATACTCTGCTTCTGTAGTAGATTGGGAGATGCATCCTTGTTTCTTGTTGATCCATGTGACAAGTCTGTCACCCATGAAGAATGCTCCTCCAGTTGTGCTCTTTCGATCATCAATATTTCTAGCCCAATCAGCGTCAATAAAGACCCAAAGTTCAAATTTTCCTTCTCTTCTATACCATAAGCCATATTCCTTGGTATTCTTCAGATATCTTAGGATTCTTTTCACAGCAGTCATATGTGATTCCCTGGGATTAGCAAAAAATCTAGCAACTATTCCTACTGCATGTGCAATATCTAGTCTAGTATGTACAACATACATGAGTTTTCCAATTGTTGATCTATACAAAGTTTGATTTACCTCTGATGACTTATCCTCTTTTGTCATTTTGCATCTAGTTTCCATCAGTGTTCCAACTGGTTTGGATTCCTCCATCTTGAATATTTTTAGTACTTCTTTGATTTATTTGGATTGTGTAATGAAAATACCTTCTCCTTGTTGCATGATCTACATACCAAGAAAGAACTTGATCTCTCCAAACATAGACATCTCAAACTCTTTTCTCATTTCATTTGCAAATG
Organism: Thuja plicata; assembly: GCA_018584345.1. Taxonomy (NCBI): domain Eukaryota; kingdom Viridiplantae; phylum Streptophyta; class Pinopsida; order Cupressales; family Cupressaceae; genus Thuja; species Thuja plicata. Next base: position 605,387 of record MU226563.1, read on the forward strand.
ATTTGAATAGGATATCATTGCCTCCAAATATGATGTCATCAACAAATTACTCAGCAATCAAATTGTTAGCTTCAGTATCTTCCTTCAAATAAAGATTATTGTTTTCACTAGTCCTTACAAATGCAATACTTATAAGATAGGAATGAAGTCTTTCATACCAGGCTCAGGGTGCTTGTTTCAATCCATACAAGGCTTTGTGAAGTCTACATACCATGTCCCTCTTGTCTGGATCAACAAACCCTTTTGGTTGTTTAATGTATACCTCTTCTTCAAGTATTCCATTTAGGAATGCAGACTTGACATCCATTTGATATACCTTGAATCCTTTATATGTAGCATAAGAAATTAGTATTCTTACTCCTTCTAGCCTAGCAATAGGTACAGAGGTCTCTCTATAGTCAATTCCTTCTTCTTGTGCATACCCCTTGCATACTAGTCTTGCTTTATTTCTTGTGACTTCTCCATTCTCATTCAACTTATTCCTGAATATCCATTTTGTACCGATGACATTCTTATCATCTTCTCTTGGTACAAGTATCCATGTCTTGTTTTTCTCTATATGTTCAATCTCCTCATTCATAGCACTAATCCATTCATCATTACCTACTGCAGCATTGACACATTTGGGCTCATAATAAACAATTAGACATCTTGTATTTAGAGACTTACTTCTAGTTCTCATACCATCCTTTTTATCTCCTATGATATGGTCTTGTGGATGGTTCCTTTTGACATATCTTGAAAGTACAAGTATAGCTCTTAGTCTATTAGCTTGATCATCATTTTTTTCTTCATTGTGTTCTTCATAAATTTGTGCATCATCTTGAGCAATATTCTAATCATCGGTATTTGTAGCCTGATGCTCAGGTGCAATGATCTGTTGATGGGGAGCTCTACATTGTTGGTAGAGTAGAGTGTCTAGTTCCTCATTGTAAGAAAAATTATTGTAGTCCTATGGTTCTTTAGTGCTTTTCTTTTCATTCTTCTATGTAAATTCATCTGTCTTTACATTTGCACTTTCAACAATTTTGTGAGAGGCTTTGTTTAGAGATTTTATAAGCCTTGCTCTTGCTAGAATAGCTTAGAAAAATTCCTTCATCACTCTTTGAGTCAATTTTTCCATTTATATCATCTTTTAAGATATAACATTGACTGCCAAAATTTTTGAAATAACTTACATTGGGTGTGTATCCATACCGTAGCTTATAAGGTGTCTTTTTCGTGTCTTTCTTCAATTGTACTCTATTCAATGTGTAAATAGCAGTACTAATAGCTTCCCTCCAAAATATTTGGGTGATGCCTTTCTCTATCATCAGTGTCCTTGCACAATCAACTATGGATCTATTCCTTCTTTGAGCAATTCCATTCTGCTGTGGTGTTCTCAGTGTAGAGACCTGTCTTTTTATTCCATGCTCATTACAAAAGTTAGTGAATTCATCTGAAATAAATTCCCCTCCTCTATCTAAACTTAAGCATTTTAGCTCATTACCACTTTGCTTCTCAACCATTTCTTTTTACCATTCAAACATCTTAAATGCTTCTGATTTATCTTTTAGAAACATGACTGACATCATCATAGAGTAATCATCAACAAAGAGAATAAAACATCTATCTCATAATATATCTTTGTCCTCATAGGTCCACATAAATCAGTATGGACTAATTCTAGAATGGCATTATGATGCAGTGCAAGGCAGGAGAATCCCCGATGGAGATGTCCTAGCCCCCAGCAAATAACCACACAATGGAATATAAATAACAACATAGAGATTTATATCCACACAATGCAAATACTCATAATAG
>MU226563.1:635204-647832 GCA_018584345.1 Thuja plicata
GGGGGAGGTTTAGGAGTGGTGAAGGGAAGAAGGGTAGGATGCGGGGAGGTGGGGAAAGGTAGCGCGCGGAGCTTGGGGGAGGTGGCAGGGTGTGTAGGGATTTAATCCCACATGCCCCTCGTAACAAGCTACTAGAATTTTTTTTTAGCAAAGTGCACCAATAGTAATGTGAATAAAAGGAGTTGGCTCGGTTTGCTTTGAGACAACTAATGCACACGTTGAACAAATGAAATTTAGTAAAATAAATGGGCAGACAGGGAAGAATACCATTAATATTTGAAACACATTATTTTTTTTGAAAAATTCAAAATATTTTCCTCGGTCTACGTGTAGATTTCTGGTCTGCAACAGACACCTTGATTTGTGTGTAGAAGGCTGTACGGCCTCTGTATGCAAATTTTGTTGCCACAAAATCAATTTTGGGTGAATATAGACATGTTTACAATCATTTTCCACCGAAACAACATTCTAGACGTGATGGTGGAGTCAGATCTGACTCAAAGTGAATGTAAAATAGAGTTGATAGAAAATGTATAATATGAGGCCAAGAATTGAATATCTTGCCCCAAGGTGGGCGCTAGAAATGTGATAGCTAAATGTGGCCTTCTTGTTTAGCCATACACTTCAACATAGTCATCACTCACCAGTCACACACAAGTATGAATATGAGATTATTCATCTTGCATGTCTGTATGATTTGACATATTACCTCCTATCTAATTGGGGCTTTGAATAAGCTCTCAGAATTGAGAGTCCAACAACCTAGACCATTAATTAGAATGGAGGATTTAAGTAAGCAAGTAGATGCAAGATTTATCTAGAATGTCAGATGCAAGATTAATCTAGAGATGAACATGATATATTAAGCTAGAAATGAGATTAATCTAAGAAATCTTGAAAGAATCTAAACTAGACATGATTAATCCAATAATTATATTAATCTAGAAATGTGAAAGCTAAGAATAACAAAGCTTGAATGCATAAGACTAGTGAAAATGCAGCAGTGATTCGATGCAACAATGAATTCTCCTTTTTTGAATGAGAAATGAGGTTCTTTTATAGACTGGGAGTCCATTTAGAATAGAAAGTTTCCTTGCAGAGAAATAGTTAACTTACTGAAGATCAGTTGAGAATAGCAAGTTTCTCTTCAGTGAAACAGTCAACTGTTGCCTTTTTGAGTTAAGGAAGCAGTTAACTAATTAGTTGCACTTTTCAATCATAGTTAACTCAAAGTTTCTATTTCTGAACTAGAGAGAAGATTTTGGAGAGAATATTTAATTAAATAAATATAATATGACCTCATAAATGTATTTTCTCAATTAAGTTCAATTATTGAAATGAGGGTATTTATTTAATAATTAAATATTATTTCATTCCTTTTATGTGTTTTAGCTAAAAGGGTGAATTTAATTTAATTAAAGTGTTAGGACTTTGTAATTAAATTAATTCGATCATAGGGTTTATTTAGCCAATTAGGAATTAAGTATAGTATGTGATTGATGCAAATTTAGGGTTTTCTGCATTTGACACTTAGGTCAAGTAGAGTCGGTAGAAACTCATAATTGCCTAGTACAATAGGACTTTGATGATTCAAAAAGGTTGACAAATGCAACAAAATTGGTTAGGGTTGCATGATGCCATTTTTGGGGTGTTACACAAGGATCTTCTCTTTTTTAGGAGATTTACATCTTAAGTTACAACTTTATGCTTGCTTGAAAGTGCATGTCTATGTTAGAATAGTCCCAAAGGATAACTAAGAGGGGGGGGTGAATTAGTTATCAGCCAATTTAATTCTTTTCTCTTATTGATTCCAGAATGCCATAAAGTAAATGCACATTCAGATAACACAATAGACAACACTACAATTTGGTTATGGGGAAACCAAATGGTAAAAACCACGGTGGGAATTAGCACCCACAATGAACTATACTTGTTTATAATAATCCATGTTAGAAGATCTTGAAACCCTGTTAGGAATTGTTCTTTACAATGCAATAAGTATAGTGACCTGGTTAAGGGTCTAACCCTGTTAGGAGTCTTTTACAAATAACCCTATTAAGGGTGAGGACTCACTGTCCAAAAGCTCACTGCTTCAATGGTGAAGGCTACAACCTTATATAGAATAGATATGCACTATATTTGATGATGAACTGTAAAGTAGACTTGTTGTCTTGATCAGTTCCAATATAATGTAATCTTCCACTACTTCTTCACATAGATCCTTGATGAATGAAACACAACTGATATTATGCTCTGTAATTTTTCTGTCTCTTTTCTTATCATTCACACTTAGCATTCACAAATGAACTACTATAAGTATCTTCCTCAAATTATAAGGTCACAGCGGCTATGGGAAACACTTCACCAACTTCCTTTTTGGCTTAACTAAGCACGCAATCAGGATTAATATCGCGCAACATGAACTGAACAGATGCGACACTTCACTAAGTCGGCTCCACCAAATTATCTCAAACAACACAATCCAAATGAAACATGACCAGTGCTCTTAACCAAATATGGTTAACTCATAACTAATCATGAATATAAACACGCGTATCCTAAAGATAGGTGAAGCTCAAGAACCAATGCTAATACATCAGCTCTGTACAGATAAACTCTAGAAACTGTAACTGCCACTAACAGAATTCCACAACTCAACTGAAACTTCATATCTGAGTCTGCGTGTATGAACAAAGCATCCAAAGCATGTCTAAAATATGGATATAACCATGCAAGGCTTAATAGCATCTTTCGGATAAGTACATATAGAACACTGTTGTATATTATATGTTGTGATAAAAAAAAAACATACAATCAACTAGCTGCCAGAAGTAAATCTCCAACAGTCTATTATAAATAAACTTTCTCTTAGGGGGCATAATCTATCATTCTTTCTCAAGTATCCCCTTACCTAGCAATAGGGAAGGTGTGTATAATTGATCCTCCTTCCTCTTTTTCTCTTCCTGTCTAATAGATCCAATATCCCCTATGGACTTTGTTCTTTTATAACATGACATCCTTTCCTGCATGGATTTTTTTGTTTTATGTAAGTATTTTCTCTTTTTTGGGAGATTCACATCCTGAGTTACAAGCTTATGTTTTCTTGAAAGTGCATGTTTATTATAAAGGATCTATCACATAGGGTATATAATGGTTTATCTTTTGTGAGACCTACATTAGACTGTCATAGTTTTACTACTTTATTTTCCATGCTTTCAATGATATTATACTTAGACATACTTTGACCTATTGAGACTTATGTATTTAAGAATTTGTTGAGTCCTATGTTATATATTTAGTACCTGATTATGTAATCAGGGTACACTCGAGATACCTTATGTCTTGATTCAGTTCAGTTTATGATGATGTCATAAATGAGATTAATTGTGTAGATGTAATTATGATAGAAATTAGTTTAGGAAACTGGGGGTATGACTATTTAAATTCAAATGCAGATCTAATTTATATGCAATTTATTATTGTGTCATGTTATGCTTTCATATCATGTTATTTTAGACTTATTAATGTGTGCAATGAGTGTGTAGTGATAGTTGACCATGGATCTAAATTGAGAAACCATGATTGGAACCTATCTTATTTGTCATGCATTCCAAGGTCATGTTTATACAAAGAAACATGGACCTCAATGTATATGCGATTTATTTGTAAATTTGGTTTGCATGTGTGTATTTAAATTAGTTAAAGTTAATGTGATTAAGCCATGTCATTTGTTTAAATATATTGTGTCAATTTTGGTAATTATTGGAATTTAATGTTGGCATGGCTAGTAAAAGGAACCATGGATAGGTGTAAGGTTAACTAGGGTTACCTAAGTGTGGTACCCAAGCCTACCCAAGGTTAGAAGTTTTTAGATGGTCAACTTGACTTAAAAATCCGTGGGTTAGCTTTAGGTGTAGTTTAGGAGGGTCTTTTAGGCTCCCAGAAAGTAACCGGGGTTAGTTTTAGCTACCCAACTTGGTACCCTAGAGGTTAGGGGTCATTTTTATCCATAAATGAGCCTCTAAACTCATTTATTGCTCCCCTAAAGTCTCATTTTCAAAGTTGAGCGAATTTGAAGATGAGTGTAACTTTGGTTAACCTCTCTCTTCTTTCCAAGTTGCATTTAACTCCATTCATGGAGAATGAAGGCAAGTGGGAAAAAAGGGATGGTTAGGGTGACCTCACTTTTAGATATTTTAAAAGTTTTCTTATATAGGTAAGGTTTTAGGAAGAGTTGGGTGTTCACCCACTCTCTACCCTTAAAGACAATTCCAGATATGAAGGAACCTTTTGGAGAAAGAGAATAGGAAGAATAGCTCATCACCAACTTTTAACTCATCTTAGCTTTGGAGTAAGGTTGGTTATTTTTAGAGTAATTTTACTTTTTCATGTATGTTCTTGAGCTTGAAACTCCATTAATGGAGTTCTATGTAATTTCTAAGTTATTTTCAAGTTGAGTTCTTGAGGTTTTATTTTTTTGTGTTTAAATTAGTGTTATATTTTGAATGTGATCTTTCAAGGCACACTTAGCCTTGGGAGGGAAAAGTAACCTTGAAGGAGGTGGTAGGAAATGACTCCAATTTAGTGTAGAGTCTCCCATGTGAGGAGGAAAAGACATGGGGTTTCATGATACCCATGATGCCAAGTATGGCCTGAGGGCTTATGGAGGGCATAAGGAGGTTTATTTCTATGACTGCATCTTGTGTAGTAGTCATTCCAAGTGCATGTGTGGCTTGAGTTTTCATTTCTAATACTTTGGGTTCTCCTATTTTTTATTTGAACACCACCCCTATCTTCAGGAAGGCCTCTTGGAGACCTTCCTCCTATTCTACCATATGTTAGGAAGTTTTCTTTATGTTTGATATTTTTGTTGTGCTTTATGTAAGTTGTGTAATGTCTGTTTGTCTCTCGTTCCATTCTAGATCCCCAAGCTCAAGGGTGGCCTTGAAAAGGCCTAGGCTAGGAGGTGAGCTTCCATGGTCAACCTCATCTATATAGGTCTCTAATGGAAGTAGGATTTCAAAAATTTCCCTTATGTGCAAGATGGGAATAACTAGAAAATCATAGTATTGTAATCTTTATTGTTTGAAGATTTCATTTTTGCAAAGTTGTATAAAGACCTACAAAAAACATGTAACCATATATCATCTTGTAATCTATCTATCCATATTTGTTAAGATTGAATCACAATAATTCAAATAGTTATGTAAACTCTTTTTTTTTAATGCATTGAAAGGAAGGTTATAGAAAATTTACTTGCAATTCTATATTTTATGGAAATCGGTATGTATTTTAACTTCATAAGTTTTGGCATAAACTCAATGTGGGGATATTTAAACTTGATAAATTATTACATCCATAGAATTAATCTTCTTTTTTTTTTCAAATGCTTTAGTATAAAATATTCATTTGACATTTAGTATAATGCCTATTTGTCTTCCGTTCCATTCTGGATCCCCAAGCTCGGGGGTGGCCTTGAAAAGGCCTGGGTTGAGAGGTGAGCCTCTATAGTCAACCTCATCTATATAGGTCTCTGATGGAAGTAGGAGTTTGCAAATTTCCCTTATGTGGAAGATGGGAACAACTAGAAAATCATAGCATTGTAATATTTATTGTTTGAAGATTTCATTTTTGCAAAGTTGTATAAAGACCTACAGAAAACATGTAACCATATATCATATTGTAATCTATCTATCCATATTTCTTAAGATTGAATCATGAATATTCAAATAGTTATGTAAACTCATTTTTTTTAATGCATTGAAAGGAAGGTGATGGAAAATTTACTTGCAATTCTAAAGTTTATGGAAATCAGTATGTATTTTAACTTCATAAGTTTTGGCATAAACTCAATGTGGGGACATTTAAACTTGATAAATTATTACATCTATAGAATTAATCTAATTTTTTTTGAAAAAAAATTCTCTAGTATAAAAGATTCATTGGACATTAAGTTACAAATTTTGGGATGTTAGTATTATTTTGAAGATTATATTTTTCTTATATACTTATAGTTTTTTTGAAAATAAACAAAAAGTAAATAAATGCTCAAAGCAATTTATTTTTCCTACAATATCTTAGGAATTAAATATGTATGATTCCTATGTAATCAAAATTTAAAAATAATGCTCCCTAATACTCCATGTTTTGTCTTAGGGGGTATTTCACCAGTCATTGTTATATTCCATTTTGCTTTTATATATATATATATTAAAAAAAGGTCATTAAATTATAAAAGAAATGCGGGTTTTAAAGTATTAATTTTTTTTTAAGCGCAGAGCAGTATTAAATTTTCTTTTGTCTGTGTTTGGGGGTGGGGGTTTGGCCGTAGCCATCCCTACACACCCCCGACTTCATCCTTCCTCGTAGTGGCGGCCGAGAGTGGGCGATGTTGATCCCTCCCGTGCCACCACTGTGGTCAGCACAGTGGTGGGCAGATGGCGTAGTGGTCGTGTCGTGCTCAGGCCTGACCCCCCACTCTCCTACCCCCCTTTCCGATGGTGACGGTGTCCACAACCTGTGTGCCCGCCCCGCCTCCTCTCATATCGCTACTTCGGTGGCACTCATTCGCCCTCTTATAAACTAATCTGTTGCCCCTGCATAACAGATGTTAGGGTTAGGTATTACTAACTAAGTTTTATGTGTTTAGTTTAGGGTTAGAATATTTGTTTATTATTAAAGGTAGTAGTTATCAAAATTTATTTAATATGATTTATTTAAGATTTAATTTGTTAGTAGATCACATTTGTTTTAAATAGATTTAATATTGTTTAAATTAGATTTCTTTTATAAGTGATTTAATAATGCATAATAGATTTATTTTTTAAAAAGAGGGGATTAAATTAGATTAGCTTCTAAAAGTTAGTTTTGATTTATCAATGTTAGATTAGGTTTTTAAATATATTGATTTTATAATAAATTAGATTATTATTAAAATAGAATTGATTGTACCTTGAGATATTTGGTTTTAGAATATATTAGATTTGTTATAAACTGATTTGCATTAAAGTTTTTAAATTAATTAAAATACTCTTGTTAACGGATTGACCTCATTGACGCGACTATCGATAAGAGGGTAAAGACAACCCCTTATCATCACAATTAACATTTTTAAGAGCATTATGTTCCCATTGACTAATATTGTGCATAATTGACTTTTGGTCAACCATGGTCAAACTAAGCCTGACCGCCTCAGTTTTCATGCCCAGGTACTCCATGTACCCTTTAGAACCTTGATTTTTAGTTTTGCAATTATTGAAGCACGGTTGACTTTTTTGTCAACTCTAGTTGACTTTTGGTCAACTATATTGATTTACGTTCATGAGCCTTACTTAGGGTTTAGCGGACTCTAGTAACTTCCTTTCATGCTTATCAATGCACAGTTGACTTTTTTGTCAACTCTAAATGACTTTTGGTCAACTATCTTGATTTATGTGTCGATCAAAGCGTGTAGCTTAGGGGCCCTTGTAGAATAGTTCTGTAAGTTGTTTTTCATAGTTATATTTATAGGATAGTATGGTCAAACTTGGTCAACCCTCTTCTAGTTGGACCCTTGAGTTGTTTTCAACACTTTAACTCATTCTGGTAACCTTTACCTCTTGCACCATTTTGCGTGCATGTGTTATCTTGGGGTAATTTAGTTATCCTTAGCGTGTTTTAAAAAATTTTAATTGTGCATTTTTGTCCAACTTTTGGGCATGACATTTTGGTATGAGAGCCATGTTAAGAAACATTGGGAACCTAACCCATTACGTTGTCACTAAACTTTTTCTTGCATGTGTAGGATGCCACCTATTACTCGGCTAGCTATTAGTAATAACTGAGGGGGGGTGAATCAATGGCATCAAAAAAATTAATCCTTAAATCAACCCTTAAAACCTATGACCACAGATTATGTCTCAAGTTATCTTCTATCCTATAAGATGTATGCCTTGAATTACTTTTATCAATTTACTACTTTTTGAATTACTTTGTTAATCTCTCTTTTGTATGATTACCGATAAGCAATTAACTATTTACCGAAACACAGTAAATATGCATATTATACTGATCAATCCATAATTGCATATGTGAAATGTAAAATAGTAAAGTAATAAAACATAAACACATAACACATGGATTTTTAACGTAGAAACCCTGTTAAGGGAAAAACCATTGGGACTGGTACCCCAAATTTTCACTCTTCTAAAGTGAGCCCTGTTAAGAACCAACCCTATTAAAGGTTACAAACACACTATTAGGTGTGACCTTGTTAGAGGATTTAAGAATAGTTTGTCACCTAGTATCTGGCATTGAATTCTACCATCCTTGATCAAACACTCACTTGGCTTGTCAATAGGTATCAGACATATCCAATGCTACTTTAATGATCAAACTTTTTGATACTCCTTGGGATGTATCTCAATTGTAAAAGACTTTTAAGTCCTACTCGATTAAGAGGCTTTATGCTTCAATGGTTAAACTAAAACACTAATGATCTGTTCATACATACAACTCAATTGCAGATTTTCAGATCTATTGTAAGTCCATTACCTCTCTGATCAATATAATCAATCTTATACCTTTGCTCCACACTGTTCTTCTCTATGATGCTTGTCTCACTATTCGTCGGTGTCTGCAGAATCTATCTCTTCCTTTAGCTTGTTGATCAGGAATGAATGAAGACTTTCTTCTTCTTCAGATTTTCTTTAGCATCTTTCATCTTCTCTTGTTCACCCCACACACCACTTTGTAATGAATTGGGTTCGTCTTTATATAGACATGATTTCCCCTTTTCTTGGCTTTCTTGATTCTTGGCGTGTTCCACAATTCTCACCAATAGATTTAAAGAAAACTCTTGATTTATCAAAGAGATCTTCTTGCCAACTGGACAAATCAGCTCTAAATCAATTACTTATCTCTGGCTTTATCTGGATGTTTAAAACAATGATAAGTATCCATTAATTCTATCTTTAGGTTTTTGACAGCTAAGCATTTTGTCATTTTTTGAACTCTCTATTCTGTCGGTCAACTCTTCAGTTAGTCATTGGTGATAATTGATTGTTTTGTCTGTGTGACTTCATTTTCATCGGGATCTCTATCCTTGTCTTTTCTGTCGGCCAACATTAAAAAAATTTCTGTCGGGTAACTTTGTGTTTTTCTTGTTGGGCAACACTGTAGCTTTTCTCATCGGTAATGCAGTACATTAGCTCATCGAGTAACACTATGACTCTGCCCTTTTACTTTGACCATCGATGTGCACTCCATCAGTGTATACAGTCACTTAGTGAATACTTGACTTGTATGCATTACTGATATCATAGCCTTTGATTCATCTATTCTTTGAAGTCTTTGGTAGTATTTCCATGACCATACAGATTATATCGATTTGACATTAATGACAATACAATACATTAACTGATTTAATGCCTTGCATGATCATCAACTTAACATCTTCAAACATTCAATCAGTTACATGTCATCAATCTCTCCCTTTGGCATTGATGACAACATACTAAATTATCATACTATACTATTACTAATAAAATATGAAATATATAGTTTCATCTAGCTTTCCTAATGTAACTTATACAAATGTCTATCTTTCAGTAAGCTCAAATAGCTTTGATTTGATTCTTGCAGCTTTCTTTGTGTCTTCAATCTCTTCATGAGATATATGTATAATCTTTCTTTCTCTGATGTGATGTGTTCTCCTTTTGTGTCAAACTCTCTCCCTTTGACTGTTCTCCTTTCTTTTGATGTCTCTTGTCAGCAATTCTCTTCCTTTGTGTGTACTCTCCCTTTCTTGTTACATCTCTCCCTTTGGATACTTTGATGGATATGATCTCTCCCTGAGTTGATAATGGATATAATATTTGTATGATAATGAGATATCTCTCTCCCTTTGACAACAATGCCAAATAGACATCTTTTCAAACAAGCTTTTGATAGTGATGTCAAGTGGATCCTTTCTATCTAGAATATATTCCTTAAATTTCCCAATCTATCAGTAACAACTCTGGTGCTTGGTGTAGATAAATACCTTGATGTATATAGATTTGTCTTTATGTCCAACTTCTTTGCTTGCATCAACATGAATGATATTCTTATAATATGAAGATTGATGCAGCCTTCTAGTCAGCTTATTGACCAGTAGACAAGGGTCTGACCCCTAGTCTCTTTCTTAAGTACTCAAATGCATCCTTGGGCAGTGGTTTGGTGAAGATATCGACCCATTTTTCCTTTGATTGCACATACTCAAGTATCACCTCCTTTTCCTGAACTTGTTCTCTCAAATAACGATACTTGATGCAATATGCTTTGTTTTAGCATGTATGACTGGATGCTTGGAAATTTTTATTGCACTTGTATTATCACAGTAGATAATTACTGGCTCTAAAAAAATTGTATGCATACCTTCCAGTAATTGTTTGATCCATGCAATATTTGAGAAGTTTACAGTAGCAACAACATACTCTGCTTCTGTAGTAGACTGAGAGATGCATCCTTGCTTCTTGTTGATCCATGTGACAAGTCTGTCACCCATAAAGAATGCTCCTCGAGTTGTGCTCTTCCGGTCATCAATATTTATAGCCCAATCAGTGTCAGTAAAAACCTTAAGTTCAAATTTTCTTTCTCTTCTATACCATAAGCCATATTCCTCGGTATTCTTTAAATATCTTAGGATTCTTTTCACAACATTCATATGTGATCCTCTAGGATTAGCAAAAAATCTAGCAACTATTCCTACTGCATGTGCAATATATGGTCTAGTATGTACAACATACATGAGCTTTCCAATCATTGATATGTACAAAGTCTGATTTACCTCTGATGACTTGTCCTCCTTTATTAGTTTGCATCTAGTTGCCATTGGTGTTCCAACTGGTTTGGATTCTTCCATTTTGAATATTTTTAGTACTTCTTTGATGTACTTGGATTGTGTAATGAAAATACCTTCATCTTGCTGCATGATTTGTAGACCAAGAAATAAATTGATCTCTCCAAACATAGACATCTCAAACTCTTTGCTCATCTCATTTCCAAATGATTTGCATAGCATATCATTGCCTCAAAATATGATGTCATCAACAAATATCTCAGCAATCAAAATGTTAGCATCAGTTTCTTCCTTCAAACAAAGATTATTATTTTTACTAGTCCTTACAAATCCAATACTTATAAGATAGGAATGAAGTCTTTCATACCAGGCTCGGGGTACTTGTTTCAATCCATATAGGGCTTTGTGTAGTCTACATACCATGTTCCTCTTTTCTGGATCAACAAACCCTTCTGGTTGTTCAATGTATACCTCTTCTTCAAGTATTCCATTTAGGAATGCAGACTTGACATCCATTTGATATACTTTGAAGCCTTTATATGCATCATAAGCAAGTATTATTCTTACTCCTTCTAGCCTAGCAATGGGTGCAAAGATCTCTCCATATTCAATACCTTCTTCTTGTGTATACCCCTTGCATACTAATCTTTCTTTATTTCTTGTGACTTCTCCATTCTCATTCAGCTTATTCCTAAATATCCATTTTGTACCGATGACATTCTTGTCATTTGGTCTCGGTACAAGTGTCCATGTCTTGTTTTTCTCTATCTTCTCAATCTCTTCATTCATAGCACTTATCCATTCATCATTATCTAGTGCAGCATTAACAGATTTGGCCTCATAATCACAAATAAGACATCTTGTATTTAGAGACTTACTTCTGGTTCTCATACCAGTCTTTTTATCTCCTATGATCAAATTTTGTGGATGATTCCTTCTGACATATCTTGCAAGTACAGGTTCAACTCTTTGTCTATCAGCTTGATCATCATTTTTTTCTTCAATTTGTTCTCCATCACTTTGTGCATCATCTTGACCAATATTTTGATCGGCAGTATTTCCAGCCTGATGCTCGGGTGCAATGATTTGTTGCTCGGGAGCTCTACATTATTGGTCAGGTAGAGTGTTAGGTTCCTCATTGTAAGTAAACCTATTGTAGTCCTCTGGTTATTTAGTACTTTCCTTTTCATTCTTCTCTGAAAATTCATCTATCTTTACATTTGCACTTTCAACAATTTTGTTAGAGGCTTTATTTAGACATTTATAAGCCTTGCTCTTGGTAGAATACCATAGAAAGATTCCTTCATCACTCTTGGATTCAAGTTTTCCATTTCTATCATCTTTTAAGAGATAACATTTACTGCCAAAATTTTTGAAATAACTAACATTGGGTGTGTATCCATACCATAGCTCATAAGGTGTCTTGTTGGTGTCTTTCTTCAATTTTACTATGTTCAATGTGTAAACAATAGTACTAAAAAACTTCCCTCTAAAAGATTTGGGTGATGCCTTTCTCTATCATTAGTGCCCTTGCACAATCAACTATGGATTTGTTCCTTCTTCTAGCAATTCCATTTTGCTGTTGTGTTCTCGGTGTAGAGATTTGTCTTCTGATTCCATGCTCATTACAAAAGTTAGTGAATTCATCTAAAATGAATTCCCCTCCTCTATCTGATCTTAATCATTTTAACTCCTTACCACTTTGTTTCTCAACCATTGCCTTATACCATTTAAACATCTTAAATGCTTCTAATTTATCTTTTAGAAACATGACTGTCATCATTCTAGAGTAATCATCAACAAAGAGAA
>MU226563.1:648683-680865 GCA_018584345.1 Thuja plicata
TTAAAACAAACAAGTGGTAATTTACCTTTGTATTTACCTTTGTGTCTTTGCATTCTTCTAGCCATAAGTGCTTCAATTTCATCAAGATCCTCTTCTTCACTTTCACTATCACTATCTTTTCTCATAGCATTTTTGTGACTTGATTTACTTATTCTCATAGAAGTTTTGAATGCAGACTCTATGTTTAGTAAGACACTATTATCAAAATTGTTCATCTTAAATGAAATCAGTCTTCCAATCAAACTGTCTAGAGTAACATTGCTATTTTCTACTACTCTCATTTCTTGGATGGAAGATACTCTAATAGCATAAGTAGATATTAAGGTTCTTAGAATTTTACTTACCATTGTATCTTCTTCTAGTACACCTCCAACTCCTCAGTTAGCATTGACTACCTCTTTGATTCTTGTGTTGTACTGAGTGATGTTTTCACCTTCTTTCATTTTGAGATTATCAAACTTCCCTCTAAGGCTTTCTTCCTTGGCTCTCAAAACATTCTTGTCACCACCATGTACAAGCATCAATTTGTCCCACATCTGCTTTGCAGTCTTGCAGGTTTTGACATCTTCAAATTTAGCATCGGAGAGTGAGGAAGAAAGCTCTATCATCATGCAATTGTGCTCATGCTTCTCTCAATTGTTCAACTACTGGTGCTGCTATGGGAAACACATATTCAACATCTAAGTATTGAGTAACATCATTACCAATACTTGATAAGTGGAGTCTTATTCTGCTCTGCCATGAAGAAAAATTATCTTTTTTCAAATTGGGCACATCTCGTCTGTTCATCTTGTGATCTTTAGCTTAGGTCTTGAAACCTTCCTTCTAAGCACACAAGATCTGATACCAATTGTTAGTAATAACTGAGAGGGGAGGTGAATTAGTGGCCTCAAAAAAAGTAATCCTTAAATCAACCCTTAAAACTTATAACCACAGATTATGTCTCAAGTTATCTTCTGTCCTACAAGATGTATGCCTTGAATTACTTTTATCAAATTACTACTTGTCAGATTGCTTTGTTAATCTCTCTTCTATATGATTATCGATAAGCAGTTAACTATTTACCAAAACATAGTAAATATGCAGAGTATACTGATCAATCCAGAATTGCATATGTGAAATGTAAAATAGTAAAGTAATAAAACATAAACACATAACACATGGATTTTTAACATGAAAACCCTGTTAAGGGAAAAACCACTGGGACCGGTACCCCAAATTTTCACTCTTCTGAAGTGAGCCCTGTTAAGGGCCAACCCTGTTAAAGGTTACAAACACACTATTAGGTGTGACCTTGTTAGAGGATTTAAGAATAGTTTGTCACCTAGTATCTAGCATCTAATGCTGCCATCCTTGATCAAACACTCACTTGGCCTGTCAATAGGTATCGGGCATATTCAATGTTACTTTTATGATCAAAATTTTTGATACTCCTTGGGATGTATCTCAATTGTAAAAGAATTTTAAGTCCTGCTTGGTTAAGAGGCTTTATGCTTCAATGTTTAAACTGAAACACTAATTATGTTTTTATACATACAGCTCAATTTCAGATTTTCAGATCTGTTGTAAGTCCATTACCTCTCTGATCAATATAATAAATCTTATACCTTTGTTCCACATTGTTCTTCTCTATGATGCTTGTCTTACTGTTCATTGGTGTCTATAGAATCTTCCTTTAGCTTGTTGATCAGGACTGACTGTTCCATCGGTGTGACTTCAATTGTCATCAGAATCTCCATCCTTGTCTTTTCCATCGGGCAACACTGAAATTGTTTCTATCGAGTTACTCTGTGTTTTGCTCGTCAGACAACACTATAAGTTTTCTCATCATTAATGCAAAGCATTAGCTCATCAGGTAACATTGTGACTCTTCTCTTTTACTCTAATTGTTAGTGTGCACTCTATTGGTATATGTAGTCACTTAGTGAATACTTGACTTGTACAAATTATTGATAGCATAGCCTTTGAGTCATCTATTCTTTGAAGTCTTTGGAAGTATTTCCATGACCATACAGATTATACCAAGTTGACATCAATGACAATACAATACATTAACTGATTCAATGCCTTTCATGATCATCAACTTAACATCTTCAAACATTCAATCAGTTATATGTCATCACTAGCCCATAAGCAAGGGCATGGTTGGAGAGGTACCCCCATAGCTTGCAAGGAGGTATGACCTGAGATAGAGGATCATGAAGGAAATTAGATTCCTCCTTTTGAACCACCTCCCGATCCAAATGAGGCATTTCTATAGGCCTTTCATAATTTGGCCAAACTCATACTAGACTGTATGCCTCTAGTTATTCAGCAGAATGTGCAGCAGGATTTAGAAGGACGTGGGTCCTCCGCTAGAGAGCGAAGTAGGAGCCCACCTCCTAGGATTGGGGAGAATCATATTGTGCAAGAAGTAGAGTCCATTGGAGGACCAGGGATTATTCCTAGGATGAAGGCCTAGAGGTTTGATAGAGAATCTGATATTGGGAATCAGATCACAGAGTTGACAAGGCTCAAACCACCTCCTTTCTTAGGAGAAGCAGATGGGGTAGGTGTAGAGTCTTTGCTTATAAGCCTTGAGAGGTGTTTCAGGTTGCGTAACTATGGTAGCAACCTTAGAGCATGTTTTTTGATTCTCCTATTTAGAGACGAAGCATCCATTTGGTGGAGGAATGAGGAGTCCAAGTGACACTTAGACATTAATACCCTTACTTGGGAAGATTGCTTCGATCTTTTCAAAGCTTGATATGTCTCAAAGAAGTTTAGATGACATCGCATTGATGAGTTTCATGATCTCTGGTAATGGGAATTTCAGTAGCCCAATATGAGGGAAATTTTTTGGATCTCCTTCCTTATGTGGAGTACATAGGGGATGAGAAGCTGCAGGTTAATAGGTTTATCAAGGAATTGAATCCTAGGATTTTAGATAGGGTATGCATGGTACCATCAGGGAACTTGAGGTTTATAGTGGATAGAGATTTAGTAGCCAAAGAGATAGTCAAAGGTCCTCATGATGCTAGGGATAGGTTGAAGAACCATAATTCCACATCCTAGGCCTTAGGTTATTAGAAAACCCCATGGAAGGGGAATCAGAGGAACTCTTTGGGGTCATTTAGGACCCCACAACAATAGTAGACACAATAGTCTTAGAAGAGCTAGTGACAGAGGCCACCACAGGTATAGCAGGGCTCTAAGCCCAAGCAATGGCAGTTAGAGGGTCGTAGGAAGGACCAGAGACCACAGGCACCTTACACACCTCCAACATGGACTCAGTAGTCTGCTAGGGGTGGTTATAGTGTTTCTTCTAGGACCGCAGGGTCTCAATACTCCAGACCTATGGGCATTCAGGTTCAGGCATGTAGGCCATGTTACACTTGTGGTGCCAAGGGGCGCATAGCTAGAGAGTGTCCCCAGGGTGGTAGTCAGTATGCAGCAGTGTCAAAACTGACAGTTAGGGATAGGGGAAAGTCCCACATGGTATTTACAGAGGTAAATAACCACTAGGAAGAGCATCAGGCTACCATTATTGAGGCCTCAGGTAAGATCAGAGGTAGTGATGTTACTAATCTATTTGATACAGGAGCCAATGACTCCTTTTTTTCTCCATCGATTGTGGAGCGTTGCGGGATAGTGGAAGCTAGACAAGAGGTTAGATGGGAAGTAGAGTTAGCTTCAAGAGCTAGAGTTTCTATGACCTCGATGGTTAGAGATTCACCAATCTAGATTGATGGCATAACCACCATAGTAGATCTCAGAGTTAATCCCCTTGGATCTTACAATCTAGTTCTTGGCATAGATTGGCTAAGTGCCCACAAAGCCAAGCTAGATTGTTGTAAGAAGAAGATCGATTGTTTGGATGATAATGGTATAGATATAGTGATTACTAGAATCCTTAGGCCTATATCCCTCCGTGTGATTTCTGCTATGTAGCTTAAGCAGTGTATGAAAAAGGGATGCCAATTGTACGCTATCACCATCAACGATAGGGAAGAAGAGGCAGAAAAGGAAACTTCTCTTGATGACTTCCCCATTCTTTAGGAGGTTGCATATGTGTTTCCTTTAGAGCTACCTAGTATGCCTCCTCATAGAGTGGTTGACTTTGAAATAGATATTATACCTAGAGAAAAGCCAGTTTCCAAAATGCCTTATAGGATAACCACTAATGAGCTTAATGAGTTCAATATATAGCTTGAGGAACTGTTATATAAATGACATATTCATCCTAGTGTTTCTCCTTGGGGTGCACCAGTGATCTTCATGAAGAAGAAAAATGGATCTCTTAGGTTATGCATGGATTACAAACACTTGAACAAAGTAATAATCAAGAATCGGTATCCACTTCATAGGATTGATTACTTGTTTCATCAGTTACAAGGTTCCCAAGTATTCTCAAAGATAGACCTCAAATCGGGATACCATGAGTTGAGGATCTTAGATAGTGATATTCACAAGACTACATTCTACCCTAGATATAGCCACTACAAATTCACTATGGTTCCATTTGATCTTACGAATGCTCCAATTGTGTTCATGAGTCTTATGAACAGAGTATTTTGTACCTTCCTTGACAAGTTTGTAGTTGTGTTTCTCGATGACATATTGATATATTCCAAAGATGAGGAACACTTGAGACAAGTCTTGCAGTGTCTTAGGGACAATCAATTGTATGGCATCTTGTTGAAGTGTGATTTCTTTAGAGCAGAGGTCAATTATTTAGGCCATGTTGTTTTAGGCGATGCCATCTCAGTAGACCCATCAAAGATTGATGCCATTATGGATTGGCCAACACCTACCACTGTGACCGAGGTTAGAAGTTTCATGGGATTAGCTAGTTACTACAAAGAGTTTGTTGAGGGTTTCTCTCTGGTAGCACACTGCATCACTTCTCTTTAGCAAAAGAGAAAGAAGTTTGAGTGGAATGAGAAGTGTGATAGGGATTTTTAGGAACTCAAGAGAGCACTTACTAGTGCACCCATTCTGGCTATGCCAAAGCCTTCAAAAGACTTTGTGGTTTGCACAGATGCTTCTTTGGATGGTTTAGGAGTAGTTCTTATGCAAGGCGGGTGAGCTATAACCTACAAGTCTAGGAAACTAAAGACTCACAAGCTCAATTACCCTACCCATGACCTTGAACTTGCAATAGTGGTGCATGCTTTAGTAATTTGGTGACATTTTCTCTTAGGGAATTAGTTCAAACTTCATTCAGACCATCAGAGTCTTCAATACATCTTCACTCAGCCAAACCTTAATGCTAGGAAAAGGAGATGGATGGATTTCTTATGTGAATATTATTTTGATGTCCATTACATCAAAGGGAAAGAGAACATAGTCACAAATGCCTTGAGTAGGAGACAACACAAGCTTTCTTCTATGTCTAATGGCACAGATTTGAGAGATTGCATTCTTCATCACTTAAATGAGGATGAGATGTATGAAGAAGTTTGTGAGTTGATTTGATCTTAGAGACCCCTTGTGGGGAAGTTTTCAGAATATACCTTGGGGTCAATCGACTATTTTGTCATAGAGGACGTATTTATATACCTTCGTCCAGAGAATTGTGTGAGTTTGTGATGTTAGAGTCTCACAAAGCTCCTTATGTAGCGCATCCTGGAGTTAAGAAGTTGTATGCAAATTTGAGATAGTTGTATCATTGGCCCGACATGAGATTGTAGATCACTAAGATGATAGCTAGACGCCTAGAATGTAAGAGGGTGAAAGTGGAACATCATCATCTAGGTGGTCTCCTTCAGCCTCATGAGATACCAGTGTGGAAATGGGACACCATATCTATGGATTTCATAGTAGGTCTTCCCATGTCCTCTTGTTGTCATGATGCCATCATGGTGATAGTCAACAAGTTGACCAAGGCGGCTCATTTTTCTCCCGTGCATACTACCTTTACCGTACCAGTAGTGGCACATGTTTTCTTGTAAGATATATTCAGACTTCATGGCATACCTCGTAAGATCATCTCAGATAGAGATTCTCTATTCACTTCATCCTTTTGGAGAGAACCTTAGGCAGCTATGGGCACTAGGATCAACTTCAGTACAACTTATCATCCTAAGACTGATGGAAAGACTGAAAGGGTCAATCAGGTGTTAGAAGACATGCTTTTCATGTATGTCATGGACCACTAGACCCAGTGGGAGGAATACCTACACCTAGTGGAGTTTTCCTATAACAATAGGCACTAGAAATCCTTGGGTATACCTCCCTACCAGGCTCTTTACGGTAGGCCATGCAGGACCCCAATCAGTTGGGATAGGATTGAGGATAGAGTTTCCATTGGTCCTGAGCTAGTGAAAGATATGGAGCAGTAGGTGGCCTTGATTAGGTAGTGTCTAGTAGAAGCTCATGATAGGCAAAATAAGTATGAATATGCGAAGAGGATTGATCGAGCCTATTTAGTTGGAGACAAGGTCTTCTTGAGAGTGCAACCACATAAAATTCCAATCCATTTTGGAAAGGGCTCTAAGCTAGCACCTCACTTTGTTGGACCTTTTGAGATCCTTGAGAGGATTGGACTACTTTCTTATCGTTTAGTGTTTCCACCTAGCCAGTCATGCATCCATGTTGTATTTCATGTTTTAGTTTTGCAGAAGTATATATGATGAGTCTCATGTGATAGATTGGGATGCCTTGTAGGTGGAGTCGGACAGGAAGTTGGCTTTGGAGCCAATTAGTATATTGGCTTGGTGGACATTGGGTCTTTGAGGCTGAGAGCTGGACCAGGTTAGGGTCCATTGGAATTGCTATGAGGAGACTACAGCCTCTTGGGAGGACACAACACAAATGAGATCACAGTACCCTCACATCTTCGATGAACTCTAGGAGGAAGTTCATAACTAGAGGGGGTGGATGTGAGACCTACATAAACATGTCATAGTTTTACTACTTTATTTTCTATCCTTTCAGTGATATTATGCTTAGATATACTTTGACCTATTGAAACTCTTATGTATTTTTGGATATGTTGAACCCTATGTTATATATTTAGTACCTGATTATGTAATTAGGCACGCTTGAGACACCTTATGTTTTGATTGAGTTAGTTTATGATGATGTCATATATATGATTAATTGTATAGATGTAATTGTGATGGAAATTGGTTTAGGAAACCAATGATATGATTATTTAAATTCAAATGTAGATATAGTTTATATGCAATGTATTATTGATGTCATATTATGCTTCCATATCATGTTATTTTGGACCTACTGATGTGTGCAATGAGTGTGCATGGATAGATGACCATGGATCTAAATTGGGGACCCATTATTGGAACCTATATTATTTCTTGTGCATTCCAAGGTCTTGTTTATACAAAGAAACATGGACCTCTATTCCTTTTGTTGACATAATGTATCCTAGAAATTTCTCTAATTAAACACCAAAGGCACACTTTTAGGATTTAGTCTCACTTTAAATTGTTCCAATCTAGTAAATATTTTGTCAAGGATGGATAAATGCTCCTTTCTGGTATAATATTTTTCAAGAATATCATCTACATAATCCTTCATGAATGTGTCCATCATATCATGGAAGATGGTTTTCATGACTCATTGATTGGTTGCCCTGACATTTTTAAGACCGAATGGCATCACGTTCCAGCCAAAAGTGCCCCAAGGATAGGTAAAAGCCATCTTATCTTGATCTTGTAGAGATATCTTTATCTGATTATAGCCACTAAATTCATCCATTGAGGAAAACATAGAATGCCCCATTGCTAGATCTTCTATAGTATCAATGTTAGGTAGAGGAAAATCATCCTTAGGACATGCTTTGTTTAAATCCCAAAAGTCTATGTGAATCCTTATGCTTTTGTCTATTTTTGAAATAGGTATAATATTGGATATCCAAGATACATATGAAATAGGATAAATAAATCATGTGTCGAAGAGTTTCATCAACTTTTCTTTAACGAATAAGGCTACATGTGCATTCATCTTTCTCAATTTATGCTTTACTAGTTTAACTCTGAGAGCTATTTTAAGATGGTTTGTTATTATATTTGGATCTAATCTCAGCATATGAGCATAGGACCATGCAAAATTCACTTTTCTTTCTTTTGAAAAGTCATGAATTTCTCCCTTTCTTCTATAGACAAAGATGTGGCTAGATGGATGATTTTTGGTTCTACCTCTGTTCCAATGTTTATCTTTTTTGTTGGCTCTATCAAGATAGTTGATCCTTCTTCATGATGGGTAGGTAAATGTTAATTCTCTCATCCTTAGGTGCCTCAATTGGGTTTTCACCTTTGGATATATATATATATTATTTTTAATTTTTTTGGATCTAGAGATGTCACATGATGGTTTTCACCACTAGATCTCTCATTTTTATTTTGTTTTTCTTTTTATTTTGTTGACTAAGAAACTTGACACTTCTCCCCATTTCTATATCATGGTATGATTCATTAGTGGAGGAAGGTTCAACTGAATTTAAGTATATAGCTATGGAATGATCATCTTGGAATACTTGTATGTTACTTGTCTCTAGTTGTTCTCATCAATCAACTCAGGATGAACGAGGGGTAAAGGGTCGATGGGAAAATTTGGGTCAGTGGGAGTTAGGTTCATGATTTCATTTTTAGGTTCATATATTATATCACGCAAATCAATAACATGTATTTCCTCAAGATGGTCCATAGAGCTAGGATCAAAATCTCCCTCACTAGAGTCCTCTCGAGTTTCTTGCAGGAAACACTGTAGATTAAACCTAGAGCTAGATTCTTCTAAGAAACAGGGAATATAAGGCTCTCCTACCCATTCTTGGCTTGTACTTGGAATTTCCTTTGGTGTAGAAGTGTAAAAATGGATAATATCCACATCTTTGTCATGAAAATATTCCTCAAATAATGAATCTCATTCATATTCATTTGAATCATCTACACTTTCTAAATCCATCATGTTAATGTGTTCATAAGGATTAATGAAATTATTTTGACCATTACCATGCTCATGATATCCTATTCCTACTTTTTCATCACTAGACCTCTACTTTTTCTAAAAACCCTTTATTTATTTTTCCTAAAGGTCCTCTTCATTTGTAACCCATTTTTTGTATTATGTCAAATCCTTTCCCATATTGGTGCATGGGAATAATAAGGTTTTGAACCCTTTAATTTCTTTCCTCTTCATCTTTGTATAGCCATTTTAGAACATTATTGTCTTATTCTATCTTTGATGAGGTAGTATCCATGAATAAATTATTATTATACTTGTGAGGAAGTGTCTAATTTGGTACGACCAATGGTTTACCATATCATTTAGGAGAAGTTGGCATATCCATCAATGATGTAGACTATTCTCCTACTCCTTTTTTCTTTATCCTACATTGTTTTTCAAAGTTTTTCATCATGGTGTCCATATTTTTATAATGTTCCCACTTTTCCTTTTGTCTTTCTAATTTTGATCCCTCTTGAATAGAATAATCTGATGTTGAGGAATTAGGGTGTTCTTCATTTGATTTTATAAAAATAACTTTTTCCTTTCATTTTTTTTATAGAGAGGGAGTAGTTGCTTCATGACTTGAGATAATGGACTTATCATTTGGATTTTATCCTTCATTTGTTGGGGACAGTGATCTTATGCTAAGAGATTTTTCCTTGGCCTATTTTGAGTATGAGGTAGATGTAGAAGCCCCATTATTGTGTGGCACAAAAGAATCTGTAACCGGGTTGATATGATTGCAGTATTGAAACGGGTTAAGATCTCCACTAATAGTTATTTCTTGATCAAGGTAAGGAAATTTCAAACACCGATGATAGTTAAATGGAATGACTTGCATCTCATCTATCCATGGCCTTCCCAACAATATGTTGTAGGTCAACTTGAGATCAAGTACCTGGAAAACCATTTCTTTATGAATAGGTCCTACTCAAATAGGTAGAATGATCATTCCTTTGGAAGATCTCTCCTCATCATCATATTATTTAATAATTATTTTTCTCTTAGGATCCACTGAGTCTTCATAATATCCCAAGGCTTTCACCAGATTTAGAATAAAAATATTTAGGTTAGCACCTCCATCTATTAGGACTCTCTTCACCCTATGCTTTTGGATTAGGACTTTGATATGAAGGTAAAATTTTGTGGATGATTAAGGGACATGTCATCTTTCTCAAAAAAGGATAGGAAATGTGGTGCAATAAAATGAATGACCATGTTTTGAAATTGGTCTACATCTAGGTTGGTAGGAACTGTTGTATCTACCAAAGCCTTTTCTAGGATCTCTTTATGTGTAGGTGAAAGTTTAACAACTCCAAGATTGATATCTATGCAGGAGTTTTCTAAATTTTATCTATTAAGTTGTATTTCTTTGGTAAAAAAATGGAGGATTAGGTCTTGTCATAATGTTGGAAGTTCTGGGTAAAGTCACTTTTGATGCCTGCCCCTGAGTGATGACATTGGAGGGCTCTTTGTTTTTCTTGTATTTTACCACTATTCCATTGATGGTGTTCTCATAACCAAATAAGGAATTGATTGTATTTTTATATGTATGTTCAAAATTTAATTTGTGGTCTCCCTTTTTATTATATTGATTAGTCTTTGAATATTCACCTTTTTCATGGTTTAGAAAAGGATTTTTAAAGGTGGTATGATCTTCATTATTCTTGGGTCCATCAACTTCAATAACACCATCATAAATGAGGTCTTGTACCATGTGTTTAAACCTTGTACATTTTTTCATTTTGTGCCCTTTGTTGCAGTGATATTCACAATGATTAGAATCACTCCACCATGATGGCTTTACTTGATGTTCATATGGTCTCGCCTCTGGTAAAGTTATAATTTTTTTGGAAATGAGTGTTCTTAGGGCTGACTCAAGTGTTTTCCCCAATGGATTAAACTTTCTCTATGGTCTTGGAATAAATTGAGCCATAAAGTTAGGTTTAGGCTTGGTACTTCCTTGATTTTTGTTGAAAGAGTTTGTGTTCTTAAAAGGATTATTGGGAGATTGGTTAACATTATTAGTTTGACTAGTGGAACCCCTTGAAAGATTGAAAAGTTTTGGTTTGAGATTGTGAGCTTCCACTACTCCATAATTTCCTAGATTCTTGTTGGTATTCTTCATCCAAAACTTTGGTTTATTGTTCTTGTTATTGTTTGAAAAGGTTTTATTATCCTTGAAGAGATTTAGTTCCCCATTTCCTGCTAAAGCATCCTTTATTTGGATTCCATTTTCTATCATCTTTTCAAAGTTTCATGGATAATTAAGTTGTAACTTTAATTTCATTATTGTAACCAAGTTGTTTATAAATATATCCATTTTTTCCTTTTCATGTACACTTTTTGGATATTTAGAAAATATTCTTATGCATCTTTGTAGAAAGCTCAAAAAGGCTTACCCACTTATTTTATGTATTACATAGGTCAACATGATAATTTATTGTTTAATTTTATAGGAATATTGATTAACAAATTTGGATATCAATTCCTCAAAATTCTATACCTGGAGGTAACTTTGAAAACCATTCCATTGTTGGCCCACTAAGGCTTTCAGGAAACAACCTCATCAAATAGGTGGGTTCATGGATAAATTCCATTCTTAAGGTGCCGAATTCCCTTATGTGGTCTTGTGGGTTTGTTGTACCCATATATTTGTCATACTTAGGGAATACCATGTTTTGCAGAAAAGGTTTCATAAACAAGTTTTAATCAAATGGGAAAGGGAAAATGGCTTCAATTGAGAATTCTTTAGGGGAATCTTCTTTCTTTATTTTATCCATTTGAAATTGTAGGGATTTTACTTGTTGATTCATGGCTTTTAAAGGAGTATCTTCGTCCTCATTTATTGTTAATTTGGATGTGTCAAAGTCATGAGGAAGTTTTACCTAATTGAGCTAAGGTGAGGAAATAACTATCTTTGTCTCTTTCTAAGATATTTTCCATCATCTTTATAAACATAGGATTTTGAACTTCTTTATTAACCTTTTCTTCGATTAATTATTTATTATGATTATTATTAATTTCCCCAGTGTTATTATCTTGAGGCCATGAATTAGCTTCCATTGGGACCTCTTCTAATTCTTCCTCTTGATTTTTCTCTTGAAAGGGTTTATAAGTAAAATGAGGAGTCTCCTCTAGATAGGGTATTTCTTCTCTTAGCACGGACGATTTACTATTATGGGATCTTGTCGACTGCGGCATGAAAAGGAATATTGAGTCTTTGTTGAAAAAGTATCCCCTTGAGAAGAATGGTGATATTTATGAACTTTAGATCTTTTAAATGGATGTTTATTTTTATTCAAGATCATGTATCATCAAACATAGCAACCAAAAATACACATGTTTTCTAACCTCTAAAAATCTACACATAAAAGTGTATATTCTTGAATTTTTTTAACAAGGTCTCTACAAGAAAATACTTCAATCAATCTACCTATGTTTGATTTGGTTCAACATGGGTTAAAATGGTAGGATTTCTATCTAAACAGGTTTTAATCAAGGATTATTTTCAAATGCATCTTATGAATGCATTAAAAGGCCTCATGGTAGTGTAAACACTATTTAGGTCCTATAGACCACCATAGGAGACTAGGCATAAGATATTTTTTCCCTTCGAAGCATTAACTTAAACAAGGTATTTATTTATAGTGGATCAGATAAAGTTTTCTTTAGCTCTGTTTCCACTGTAGTTTGTCCCTCTCACTGGCTTTATAAAGAAAATCTCTAGAGGTGAGCCTTCTAAGTTTTAAACCTAACTAGCATGTTCATCAAAGAAATGAAATGAACTAACAAGTAGTTCCAAGAGTTTTATCACCCTAAGAAGGATGAGAGCATATCCCTATTACTTTCCACTTCCAAACACAATTGACAATTTTGTTCTTTCCAAGCCTTTAACCTATGGAAATAGAGCATATTTGGAATTTTAATCAGCTTAGAAAGTTGAGAGCATAGGCCTAATGCTTTTTATTCATAATCAGAGAGGCTTTATTTTGGTGTTTTTCATTCCTTAGCCTTTCTTTATATTGTCAAATTTAGAGTATTTGGCATTTTGATCAACTTGAAAAGTTTAGAGCATGGGACCAATGCTTCATTCAGAAAACAATAATAGGCTTCTAATTAGCTAGATTTCAACTTTTCAAAAGTCACAAGTTTAAGCAAATGACTTGAATTGAAAAGGATTTAGAACTCACCTTATTCAAAGCTTATGGGCATTTTTTAGAATTTTTTATGCTTTTCAATACATACCTTGGTGATTGTTCATGTTCCAAAGCATCCCCTTCATAAACGTTCATTCAACACAAGTCAATCCAAAGTGAATAAAATCACAAGTATTTTTATCAACTTGAAGGAATTTCAAAATTGATTTGATGAAAAGATATAAAAAGGAGAAGCATTATAGTTAATCATAGGGATGTTGTAAAAATCTTGATACAAATTTAGCATTTTAATTTAATGATCACATGCTTTAATAGCCTTATGACCTAGGTCATCAATAATGCTTGCATTATGAACTTACTTTGCATATTTTTCAAGCCTCTTTACCTCTTTTTACTTGTATTAACATGGATTTCAAACTATGGGCTTCTTCACATTTCTGTGTTTTTCCATTAGCAAGTCATCTTTAACCAATTTAGATCAAAGATTTGTCAATTAAAGCTCAAAATGTGCAGGCACTACAAAATTATTCATAGGAGCTACAGAAACTTGCAAAAGTGCTATAGAAACTTTCATAGGATCTACAAAAGCACTAAAAAAACTTGCAGAAGTGCTACAGAAACTCGTAGAAGCGCTAAGAGATAGTTAATGTGAGATAAAATATTAAGAAGAACTACATATACAAAATTAAAATGTCAATCATGATGTAGAAGTGCTGAAAGAAGTAGCAGAAGCACTACAAAATTGTACAGAAGCACTGCAAAAAGTTATATAGGCATTAAAAGAAGTTGCAAAAGTGCCACAATTTAGTGTAGAAGCATTGAAACTCAACAAGATGCCAATTGCAACTTTATGGTGTATAGGCATTGCATAATATTCCATACGAGATGCAAGGCAATGTATAGGCACTACAAGGTAGTGCAAAAGCACTGCAAGACAATGCAGAGGTGTTTCAAGATAATGCAGAGATGCTATAATAACTTGCAGAGGCACTATTCTGATGAATTCAGACTAGAAAATGCCAATTCTACAACTAAAAATTACTCAAAATAAATTAAACATGTTAGTATGAGGCTCTATCTGTTGGAATTAATGGGAAGTGTGTACTGAGAGGGGAGGGGTGAATCAGTACCTCTATAAATTTCTTATCTTTTATCAATTAAACTTTATGTAATCAATTGTATATCCAACCATCTGTACTATACTATCTTTGTGTAAGAAATATCAATTCTTTAACTTAACAAACATGTGAAAATTCATAGAAACATTCATAAAAGTAGTTGACACATAACACAAGATATGATAACACAGAAAACCTCTATAAGAAGGTAAAAACTATGGTGGGGATGGCACCCATAAATTCTTCACTATCTACAGATTGGAAGGTGTCGGTTAAGGCTTACAATTTGATCACTTCTGATGATCTACCCTATTAGGAGTATCTGTGGAGACCTATTAAAGTCTACTCTATTAAGAGATTTTGCAACACTATTTAGTGTGCACTTGATTAAGATATTTACAATAGGATTGTTAAATCCACCTTGCATGAAAGGATTTTTACACTTTGCTTCACTTGTTAGAATGTAATAAAATTACTCATTGACTTGAGTGTAATTACAGATCCATTCAAGATTACATGTATAAATGTATCACCTAATGTGATTAAATAATACCTTTGTTTCTCGGTAGCCTCTATTCTTGGTTCTTGACAAAAAAATTCACCTTTTGTTGTTCTACTTCTTGAAACTTTCAATCTATTCCACAGATGTGCTTGTTGGCTAGATTCATCCTCTCATCCATGATAATGAATGATTACAACATCTATTTATAAGATAATTTTACCTAATGTAGTTTCACGTATTACAACATTAACTCCATGATCATAGGTTTACAACTTGACCTTGATCTTCTAGTCTATATGTTTTAAATTAGTTAGACTGATTAAAACACTTACAATAATATTTCTTGTCCCTTAAGTAATGGATTTAAAACAAATAAAGACTCTATAAATAGAATACAATTGTTTTATCTGACGTGGAAGTCAGATCCACTTTTTTTGGGATATAACTGACTTTCAGTGCCTGATACTTGGTCTTAATAGAAATCAATTTTCCTGTCTTTCAGTGTTCCTTTGATTGAACTATCTGTTAGGTTCCCTTGCTCTGTCAGGTTCCTCTATTTTTGCTCTTTTGATTTCGCTTGAGATTTGTCTCGTCGAGTTCCTCTTTCAGGTTGTTCCTGTCAAGTTCCTCTTAGTAACTTTGATTTTTTCTTTGCATTGTGTCTTCAGTTTACACTTTGAACTATTCTATCAGTTTTCTCTTATCCTGTCTTTTGGTGTATGTTTACCAAAGGTTTTATTTTCATACTAATGGAAAAATAATGTCATCAATCTCCCCCTTTGACATTAGTATCAAAAAATGGTATATGCAGAATACTAAAAAATTATTTAGTATGTACACCATATATATTCGTTAGTCATTTCATAACTCCCCCTATCTATATGTCGGTATTGTTAGAATACTTCAGAGATAACTGAGAGGGGGGGGGGGGGCGTGAATCAGTTATTTGCAATTTTAAATATTTTTTACTTATTAATCTAGATTGATACAAAGTAAAGACATATTCAGATGACACATTACACAACACATCAATTTGGTTACGGGGAAACCAAATGGTAAAATCCCCGGTGGGAATTAGTACCCACAAAGAACTATACTGTTTATAGTAATCCCTGTTAAAAGATTCTTCAACCCTATTAGGAGTTGTACAATACAATACAGTAGTATAGTTGACCTAGTTAAGGGTCGGACCCTGTTAGGAGTCTTTTACAATAACCCTATTAGGGGTGGAGGACTCACTGTCCAAATGGTGAAGGCTAAAACCTTCTAAATATTTGATACACAATGTATCAATAGGATGAACTGTTGTATGTGACACTGCTTGTCTGATTAGTTCCTTTTATGCGCTGATGCTTTAACCTCTTGTAAAGCAATATAAAAATCTAATCTATATTCTAAATTATTCAACATAAACATCTATATTATCAACATATGATAAATATAGCTCTGCTGTATCAACACTCTGCTCTTCTTGTCAATCTCTGGCTTTCGCAACTTTTCTTATCATAAATAACCTTGTATAAATACATACTCCAATTATGAGATCATGGGACCTGTTAGACAACTCTTCATAACATCCTTGTCGGCTCTACTAAGCGCGCAAGCATAATTACAACCACGCAAGTCAATGCTGAACAGGCACATCGCTTCACTAAGTTGGCTTCACCAATTTGACCATAACATTGTAATCTTCTTGAAACATGTTTAGCATGTTTAGATTAATATCAACAACTCACAACTTATCATGAATATACACACGCATATGTAGGAGATACATGCAACTCAATTAACATGTTACATACGTCAGCCTTAAACTGTTAATCCTCCAGAACTGTAACTGTCAATAACAGAATTACATATCTTTACTGAAACATCATATCTGAGTCTGCATGTATGAACATAGCATAGTAAAAATGTCAACAACATGTATCTATCCACTTTGGTCTTCATGTCATTATATGGATAAGTACATATAGAAGTACTGCTATGTATTATATGTTGTCGTCAATGACAAACATACAATCAATCAACTGTTTAGAATCAAATCTCCAACAATCTCCCCCTTTGGCATTGATGGCAACATATGATAAAAACAACTTCTGTTCATGATGTCTTCTTTCTTTTACAATCTTCTCAATATCCTCATAAAAGATTCATCTACACTGTTCTGTTCATGGTGTCTTCTTTCTTTTACAATCTTCTCAATATCCTCATCAAAGATTCATCTATACTGCTGCAATTACATAGACTGTGTATACTCTCCCAGAGTATAAGCTCCTTGTATGTGTTCCTTGTTTTTTCTCTTTGTTTGTGTTCTTTTTTTTTAGTATATATTCCCCCATTGACATCAATGGAAAAGGGTGCCATAAACCATTATGCATAGGTACTACTCTAGAAGTAGAGTAGTCAACCATTCATCAGTCACACGGGACTGATGTTCTTGCTGCTTTCTTTAATCAAATTTAAGAGAGGGAATGACTCCCAACTTCTCCCTTAGATACTCAAAAGTATCTTTTGCTAAAGGCTCTATGAAAATGTTTGCTATCTGATCTTTTGTGCTTACATAGTCCAATGTCACTTCCTTGTCTGCAACTTTTTCTCTCAGAAAATGGTAATTTATCTCTATGTGTTTTGTCTTTGGTTGCATCACAGGGTTCTTAGACATGTTAATAGTACTGGTGTTATCACAATGAATAACAATAGGATAGTTAACCTGATTACCAAAGTCTTTTACCATCTACTTGATCCAGACAATTGTTGTACAGTTCAGTGCTGCTACAACATATTCTACTTCTGTCGTTGACTGAGAAATACAATTTTTATTCTTACTTTTCCAAGATACCAACCTTTCTCCAAGAAATACTACTCCTCCTGAAGTGCTCTTCCTATCATCAATACAACCTGCCCAATCTGCATCAGTATACACATGAAGTTGTATATTCTCTGATTTAGGATACCATAAACCATAGTCTATAGTTCCCTTAAGATATCTGAATATCCTTTTTATCATCATTAAGTGATTATGCTTGGGTTCAGCTGCAAATCTTCCAACAGTTCCAACTGCATTAGATATGTCAAGTCTTGACTGAGTTAGATAAATAAGCTTTCCAATCATAGATTTATACAGTGTTTTATCAACTGTTGTGGAGTCATCATCTTTTGAAAGTTTACTTCCTGTGATCATAGGAGTACATACAGGCTTGCAATCCTCCATCTTGAAGTTTTTCAATATTTCCTTCACATATTTTGACTAATTAATGAATATTCCTTTATCTGTCTATTTTACATTCAATCCCAAAAAGTATTTTATAGGACCAATCATACTCATTTCAAATTCATTTTGCATTTCTTTTGCAAATGCTTTACTGAGCTTGTCATTACCTCCAAAGATAATGTCATCAAAAAATATGGAAACCAATAGTAATCCATCAGGTGTCTCTCTTGTGAACAAGTTGCAATCTGCTGCTCCTTTCTTGAATCCAATCTTGGTGAGATATCCATCTAATCTTTCATACCACACTCTTGGGGCCTGTTTGAGTCCATAGAGTGCTTTCTTTAGTCTGTATACCATTTCTAGTCTATCTGAAAGGTTAAATCCTTCAGGTTGTTCTATGTAGACTTCTTCTTTTAAGTCACCATTCAAAAAAGTTGATTTGACATCCATTTGATAAACTTTAAAATATTTTATTGTTGCATATGCCAAAAATAATTTTATGGCTTCTATAGTCTACTCACAAGGGCAAATGTATCAGTGTAGTCTATTCCTTCTTTGTGCGCATATCCTTTACATACTAATCTTTCTTTGTTTCTTATTACTATACCTTTGTCATTCATTTTGTTTCTGAAAATCCACTTTGTTCCAATCACATTTTTATCACTTGGTCTAGGAACCAATTCACATGTGTCATTATTGATTATCTGATCTAGTTCTTCTTTCATTGCATTTTTCCAATTAGAATCATTACAAGCATCTTCAACACTTAAAGGTTCAATCTGTGATAGTAAACATACCTCTTCATCCATTGTTAGCTTCTTTGCTTTTGATCTGGTCAAAACACTACTGCTCTGATCTCCAATGATATCATTTTTGAAGTGGTATCTGGATGTAAAATTAGGACTTCTTCCTCTGTAATTTGTTGTTCTTCATTGCTTGAATCAGGTTCATTGCATGAGACATCAATGCAATCAAACATTTCTTCAATCATAGTATCTTTACTGTTAGGTCTAGGTTCTTCTTCAATCAAAGGTGCATATTCATAGTACCTCTCTTGAATCATAAACTTCTCATCAATATTAACATGCGTGCTTTCAATTATCTTCTTTAATCTTAAATTAAAACATCTATAAGCTTTTCTTTTTGTAGAGTAACCAAGAAAAATACCTTCATCACTTCTAGCATCAAACTTTCCAACACTGTCATCTCTCTTGATGTAGCACTTACTGCCAAATATTCTAAAATATTTTACTGTTGGTACATTGCCAAACCAAAGTTCATAGGGTGTCTTGTCCATGCCTGGTCTCAATTGTGTTCTGTTGATAGTATACACTGCTATGTTTACTGCATCTCTCCAATAGGTGTGTGCCACTTTTCTTTCAATCATCATGGTGTGTGCTATATCAAGTATAATCTTGTTTCTCCTTTCTGTAATTCCATTTTTCTGAGGTGTTCTGGGGGCACTCAACTACCTTTTTATTCCATGTTCTTCACAGTAGTCATAAAACTGGTCAGAGGTGAATTCTCCTTTATCTGATCTTAAACATTTCAGTTTTAGTCTAGATTCATTCTCAACCTTATCTTTGAATATTTTGAACTTCTCAAAGGCTCCTGACTTCTCTTTTAAGTATGCAACCCACATCATCCTAGAAAAATCATCAACAAACATAATAAAGTACCTTTCACCATAGTATGATCTTGTTTGAGTTGGGCCGGATAAATCTGTATGCACTAAGTCCAACTTGTTTTCAGCTAAGGTTTGCTTGCTTCTGAAGGAACTCCTTACATGTTTACCCATAACACATTCCCTAGAAATTGTGTCAACTGGTCTTGCAATGCTTGGTAGGTCTCTAACTGCCTTGACATTACTGATCTTTACTATATTATCAAAATTGATATGACAAAGTCTCTTGTGCCATAACCAACTATCATCACCCTTTGCAAAAAAACAACTTACATCTAAATTAAGCTAAAAAACATTACCTTTTGTTTTAGAGCCTGATGCAATCATGTCTCCATCCTTGTTGCTAATGATGCACTTGTTGTCTTTGAACTCCAAATGATAGTCTTTGTCAAGTAGTTGTCCAACACTTAGCAAGTTATGATGTAATCCATCAACATATAGAACATCATCTATCTTATTCTTTCCATCTAGGGTGATGGAACCTCTGCCTATGATAGGTTTAGGAGTGTTATCTCCAAATCTAACCATACCACCTTTGTATTTGTCTAGATGAACAAATCTGTCTTTGTCACCTATCATGTGGTGTGAACATTCACTGTCAGTGATCCAATCAGTTCTGATATCTGCTTTGGAGATTCAAGCTAATTCATGATCTTCTTCTTTATCTGTAATGTCCATATTTTTAGACAACCTTTCCATGTCTTTAAGGGCAATGAATACAATTTCATCTTCTCTTGAATCTTCATCAGTTACACCTTCTTCAGCATGGTAACATTCCTTCCTGTACTTAGGTTTGTAGTTAGATCTGAACTTCTTGACTCTTGTGGGACACTTCGATGCAAAGTGACCAATCTTATTGCATGAAAAACACTTGAATGGAAGTTGTCCTTCATACTTTCCTTTTACTTTATTTTCTCTCTTAGCAATCATGGCAATTATTTATTCTAGTTATTCATCAGTTTCTTCATTCTCATTATGACTAGAGATGTATGAGGATTTCTTATAGTGTATTGAAGCTTTGAAGGTTGTTTCATTCTTAGGTTCAGTCTTCAATCTTGATATCTCAAATGCAGAGAGTTTGCTGATCAAAGTCTCTCTCTTGAAGTCTTGTGAGAATTGCATAGTTTCTTCTAGAATACTAATCTTGTTCTCATAGTCTGATGTCAAAGTAGTTAACAACTTATCCATTATATCTTCTTCTGATATTTCTCCTCCATTGTTTCTGATTCTAGATACTGCTTCATTTATCCTTTGATTATAAGCTCTAATGTTTTCTTCTGGTAACATCTCAAGACTGTTGTATTTCTTCTTCCATGTCTTCCTGCTTGCATTCTTTTCTTGAACATCTCCTTCAAGCATGTCTTCTAAATACTTCCATATGATGTATGCTTTGTCAAATTTCTTGATCTCAGAAAATTCACTGTCAGATAAGGCGTTGATTAGGGTTTCTTTAGCAATTGCATTATTGGTAAATGTTTCCTTCTATCTTCTAGTAGCATCATCCTTTGCAAGGTCTTTCAGAGATGAAATTTCAACCTCTTGTGTGGCAATCTCAAAGATCTCAAATCCAATGCATTGTAGATGTGTTATCATTTTGTTCTTCCAATCCAAATAGTTCTCTCCATCAAAATTAGGGCTGTCTTTTCTGAAGTATGACATCTTGA
Organism: Thuja plicata; assembly: GCA_018584345.1. Lineage (NCBI taxonomy): Eukaryota > Viridiplantae > Streptophyta > Pinopsida > Cupressales > Cupressaceae > Thuja > Thuja plicata. The sequence continues at coordinate 669,978 of MU226563.1, forward strand.
TCTACCTTAATTTGTTAGGCTTCCTTTCCAAAGCACTTGGCTCTGATACCAATTGTTAGAATACTTCAGAGATAACTAAGAGGGGGGGTGAATCAATTATCTACAATTTTAAATCTTTTGTACTTATTAATCCATATTGATACAAATTAAATACACATTCAGATGACACATTACACAACACATCAATTTGGTTACGGGGAAACCAAATGGTAAAAACCCCAGTGGGAATTAGTACCCACAAAGAACTATACTATTTATATAATCCCTGTTAAAAGATTCTTCAACCCTATTAGGAGTTGTACAATAAAGTGTAGTAGTATAGTTGACCTGGTTAAGGGTCAGACCCTGTTAGGAGTCTTTTACAATAACCCTGTTAGGGGTGGAGGACTCACTGTCCAAATGGTGAAGGCTACAACCTTCTAAATATTTGATACACACTGTATCAACAGGATAAACTGTTGTATGTGACACTGCTTGTCTGATCAGTTCCTTTTATGTGTCGATGCTTTAACCTCTTGTAAATAAATATAACAATCTAATCTGTATTCTGAATGCTTCAACATAAACATCTATATTATTAACATATGATAAATATAGCTCTGCTGTATCAACACTCTGCTCTTCTTGTCAATCTCTGGCTTTCGCAACTTTTCTTATCATAAATGACCTTGTATAAATACATACTCCAATTATGAGATCATGGGACCTGTTAGACAACTCTTCATAACATCCTTGTCAGCTCTACTAAGTGCGCAAGCATAATTACAACCGCGCAAGTCAATGCTGAACAGGCGGGTCGCTTCACTAAGTCAGCTTCACCAATTTGACCATAACATTGTAATCTTCTTGAAACACATTTAGCACATTTATATTAATATCAAAAACTCATAACTTATCATGAATATACACACACATATGCAAGAGATACATGCAACTCAATTAACACGTTACATATGTCGGCCTTAAACTGTTAATCCTCTAGAACTGTAACTGTCAATAACAAAATTACATATCTTTACTGAAACATCATATCTGAGTCTGCATGTATGAATATAGCATAGTAAACATGTCAAAAACATGTATCTATCCACGCTGTTCTTTATGTCATTATATGGATAAGTACATATAGAAGTACTGCTATGTATTATATGTTGTTGTCAATGACAAACATACAATCAATCAACTATTCATAATCAAATCTCCAATAGGTATAGTATAAGTGTATGTACATGATACTCTTGTTCCTTTTCACCTTGTGTTGTATATCATATAATATCATTATATTCCCTTTTCTTTACTGTATATATCATTATTTTCCCCCTTTTTTATAGTAAGGGCAAAGGTGTATACCTATAGCTTATCAAAAATATGAGAGAGTGAGGAATTCATGTCCTCCATCATCTTCTCCCATTTTTCCTTTAGGTTGTCTAGATCCATGTGCTTGAGCGTGATCCTTGCATGTATATCATAGATGTTGTCTACTACAGACATCTTGGGGGTGGCTATCAGTTGCCTTGCTGAACTGATATGTTGTTGAAGCGGTGTAAGAGTTGGTAGAATTTGATCCTATAGCTTGGTTACTTCTTCCCAAAATTGTGATTCTACTTCCCACAGTTCTTGTCTTAACCTTTTTATCTCAACAATTTTCTCATAATGCAACTTTGTTGCTTTATCATCGGTGGTTAAGCCTTTAGCACTTGTATCTAGATCAGAATCTAACTTTTCTATTTTATCACTATGCTCCTTAGTGAATTTATCAAGTGTGCTCAATTTTGTATCAAGGAAATAGCTTCAGCAATTATTCGATCTAATTCACTTTCTAATTTAGAAAGCTTTACCTTGTTTTCTGTCACTTCTTGGTTGATCTTCTCAATAAGTTTGTACTGATATTTATGTTCTTCTCTCTCCCCAATTTCCTTTTCTTCATCAATTTTCTACGTTTTGATGGCCTCTATGAGAGTGGCTAGTTGATCAAGGATAGGTTTATTGTGATCAACATCAACATCAGGTACAATCTGATTTAAGATGTCCCTAGTTGTCTCTAGTACCATGGAGTATTAGTGCTCCTTTCTTAGCTTCTCCTATAGTGCCTTCCTTTGGCATATCTCACCATAATCTTTTAGTGATTCATAGTCTAATGTAGTAGGTTCACACTTTGATATCTCAATTATCTCATCTAGAATGACTTCCAACTTAGTCTTCTTGATTTTCTTCTTCTTCTTCTGAGATGTACTTGAATGTAGAACCATAGCCATCTTCTCATCTTTGTCTGATGTGCTGGATGAAGTGATTGGGGGTGTTTTCTCTTTTTTCTGTTGTGCCTCGGTGTCATCTTAGTGGTTTTGAGTGGATGTCTCCACATCAACATTGACGTTATCTGCAGCAACCTTTTCAGTTTCCTCAAGAGTTCCATCTTTTGGTTTAGCTCCTTCATCGGTATTCTTTTGTACTTCATCTTCCTTTGTCTGTGCATCCTTTCTATTATTGTATCCATCTATTTTCTTTGAATCTCCTTTTGTAACCTTGTCAGTATCAGTTACATTTTGAGTGTCTCCAATGAAATTCTGGTCATCGGTGTTGTCTATCTTTCCTTTATACCCTGCATCCTTGAGAATGTTTGAATCTTTTTCAGGTGACTTCTCCTTTTCTGAGATTATATTGATAGCATGTATCAATAATGGAATTTGTCCTGGTGTGTCTACCTATGCAGTGTCAACAAATGTATCATGTTCCTCTGGTTGATATACTGCAATAGTAACATCCTCATCTGCCTTAATCTCATGGGTGATGTCAATAATTGTATTGTCCACAATGTTGTCCATATTAGTATCTAGCCATGTTTCAACTGCAACATCCATATTATTTTTTCCTATTGTGTCTAGTTATTCATTGTCTAATTCAACTGATGTGACATCTTCTGCATCATTGATTATCATATGGTCTGGAGTAGCCTCATTGTTATTACTTTGATGTTCTTCAGTCTGAGGTAAATATTTGTCAGGTCTTGCCTCTTTAATGGGTTTGTTGAGTATCTTACTCCATTTCTTATTGCTTTCCCTTTCAAGTTCTATTATCTTTCCCTCTAGAACTTTATATGCTCTGAACTTTGGTGAAAAATGTTGTACATGTTTCTCTAACATTTCTTGTATCTCCTCTATTTTGGATCCAAGAGGCATGAGAGAAACAAGTACCCTTTCCCTTATCTCTTTCTTATTCTTCAATGCATATGACCATCTTGTAGATAATCTCTTATTTATCTCCTTGGGAATCTCATCTTCAAATTGTATTGAAACATATTTATAATTTATCATTGCCTTTATTACTGCCTCTTCTACCTTATTCTGGTGCTCAAGCTCTAGTGTTAGCCATTTCCTGATCTTTGTGTCAGTTAGGCCTCCTCTTTGTGCTATAGATTCATATATTTCATCAATTTCCTCTATAATTTTACTCTTCTCAAATTCTACACCCTCATCTTTTTGGGTGTCATCTATGTCCTCCTTAGTTCTAACGAGATTTCTTCTTTTAGTTGGCCCTCTTTTTTGTGTTTTGGTTTTCAACTTATAGATTCTTACTTGACCTTTCTTTAAAGGTGAAGGAATTGTGTTCTTAGCTATTTGACTTCTTTTCCTTGTAGAAGCTATAGTCCTTGGCTTCTTAGCTGGTGGAGGAGGTGGTGAATCTAACTTTGTGGCCTCGGAGTTATTCTCCTCTGCATCTTCACGATGGGTGACTGACCCTTAGTCTCTTCCTTTTGTTCAGCTTAATCTTCCTGTTTGGTTTCTTCTTCTATAACCGATAGTATTTTCTTCATATTCTTGACCATTTTATCCTTCTTCCTATCAATCTTCTTCACAACCAAGCCATTTTTTATTCTTTCTTTGGCTTCTTCATAAGTGTCAAACTTGGGTTGTAATTTATCAATTAGCTCATTTATTAATGCATCAATTGTATTGGATAGTTCATCTATGTTCACTTCATAGTCAAGTGGTTGTAGCCATGTTCTTGGTACAACAGGCTTGATGTATGTGAAGTCTGTGTCTACATGAAACATATGTTAGTTTTGGATTTCTTAATTAATTACTCGGGGATCCTTACTTTCTTCTGCATTCTTTCCTTGAATCCAGTAAAGTACTCATCCATAACTGATTCAAAATTGTCTCCTAGTGATTTTATAAACTCACTGATCTGTATGGTGACTGGTCTTGTTGTATCCCATTTCAGATTTCCTATTGATGGAAAATATTATTGGAAGTATAAGAATATGCACATGATAAGTGAACCATACTTACATGAATTTGATTTTGTATTTCTGATAGTCTTCATGTTTTCTTCTAACTGCTTGAGTAGGAGTTCAGATAGATCCAACTGAATTCCTTTCTTTACAATCTTATATGTTGTATCCACTACTCTGAATGCTATGTTGTTCATCCTTCTATCTTGAAATAATTTATAGCCTAGGACACATGCTCCAAATTTAATTTCATCATCTTTGATGGTGGATACTCTCAATCCTCTTCCATCCCATGTAGCCCTTGTATTCTTCTCAATTTCAACCTTGGGCTGGTGTTTTAATGTCTTTACCTTATCGGTTATTAGATAACCAATGACTGCATGAGTAACATCTCATGTTATTAGTTTAGGCTCATCTAGCCACAGCTTGTGGTGGTGGATCCTACTCAATACTTACTAAATCTACTCGGTCTTAAATTATTTCAGGAACAATAGGGAATTTGTGAGCCCTTTCACCTTGATGTGTTTGTGTTCATCTTTAATAGTTCCATCATCCTTGCATAGCTTCTTAAAAGCTTGTTCAACCTCCAGTTTGCCAATTTCTGCAAGTTTGCAGTGTATGTATGCTTGCACGTCTTCAACGAGAAAAAACCCTAGTTGGTATTTGTGAGAATGCTCCAACATTGTCGGGTTGTGATGCAACCTCTGGGAATATCTTGTAATGTGGTTCTCACATGCACTATTCTTGATAAATTTGACCTTATCCTTCTTAATACTCTTTAGCTTAGTGGTTCTTGGCATCATGGCCATTACTTCTTGAAATTAGGGCTTTCTGTAAAAGATAAACAAAGTTCTCCGTTATGCTTGGTACTTACTATAACCTCTGTAGCTATAACTAGTCTTCTTGGAGTGCTTTGAATTGGGTTGGAGTTTCTCTATAATGTTGTCACTTCTAGCTCTGGTTTCACTCAGGTCATTTCGCTCAAATTGCTGGTGAGAAATAAAACTCCTCCATCACCTTTTTATCGATGTTTACCCTAAGTCAAGTCATTAATGCTCAACCACTCCTCGTTGTGTGAAGACGAAGTCATCAAGTGAAACACTAATCTCTTTGTTCAGTGACAATATGATTCTTTGGGCAGTCTTTAACTTATTTCCTTTTTACCAATGGATTTCGGTGTTTGGCGAAGACAACTTTTAAACTCGCTTGATTACCGACGAATCTCGGTTTACACTAGCAACTTTAGCTTTTACATGTTAACCGATGATTCTTGGTAAGTGCAGAAATTTCAGCTTTGATAGTATACTGATGTATTTCAGTATGTATTAATTGATAAAATCATTTTTACAAAATTTAACAAGTAAATACTATTGTGCATCTATTATCATGCAAATTTGGCATTTCAACTATGGATGATTGGAACTGATGCAAAATATAACTTGGTTTAATGCAGTTCCATACTTACTTGTTCTACTTAGGTGGGGTTGGTGATGTTACCTGATCTATTGGATAGGGTGTCACCAATTGCATTGCTCGATCCAGCTTTATTATTGTTAGTAGCTTTCCTCCACATTTTTTTTCTCATCTTCTAGATGTCTTCAATGGTATTTCCATTAGGAAAGGTGTTGGTCTCTATCATTCACTCTTTGTAGTCTTTCTTGAGATGACCAAATTTATGACAGTGTAAACATGTCATTCCGGGGTTAGTCCAGCCTCTAGACTTTCTTGTCCACTGTCTCATACAGTCTCCAGCAATGTGACCAAATCTTCCACATGCTGTACATTTTTTCCATGTATTGTAATCTCATACATACTGGTTACTGACTCTTTTTGGTTGATAGGCATTTTCTTGACCTTTAGGCTTCCATGCTTGCTTTTTATTTTTCTAGCATTCAAGAGTAGTGTACCCATGCATTTTACAAGTAGGAAAGTATTTGTCCATGTAGGTTTCCTTATTTGTTTATTTCATCTCAGATTTACATTCATATGCTTTATGTCCTTTCTTGTTACATTTATAACAAAATACTATGAATAAAGATGTGGTGTTAGGAATACCTTTCATTTTGCTCCTGCATATATTTGATGTGTGGCCTTTCTTTCCATAGTGATTGCATGTCATCTTTCTTGGTCTTGGATTTGCATAGACATTCTTTGGATCAACTTGATTGGGTGATTCTCCATTCTCGGTATAGCCTAAACTAGTCTTGTTGGTTACTCTTAGTTGTCCATCAAGAAAATCATCCATTTTGTTATTGCTTTCTTCAAATCTCTTGATAATTTCATTATGTTGTTGCTGAATTCTTATTTCTTGTTTCAGCTTTTCATTTTCTTCCCTTAGCTCATTAATAGGTTTTATTCTTTCAATGAGTTATGCATTCATTCTGTTTGCCTCTTGACTCATAAGAATAATCTGATTTGTAATTTCGTGATGATGTTCTGTAAGTCTTTATATTTCTGACTCTTTCTCTTGTAGCTTTTCAGTAATCTTCCTTCTATCATCAATAGCTAGTGTTCTCTCTTGCTCATCTTGTCTATCATTGTTCATGACATCAATCATTCTTACCATCTATGTATCTTGACCGATTTGTAGATATTTCACTTGTCCAACCAAATGTTGATTGATTTCATTTAAGATTGTAATGCTTTCTTCTATTGTGTATGATGCTTTGCTAGTTGTTGATCCTGAAGACTCAAAGAAATCTCCTATCTATTCCTTGTTGTAATCTATTTCATTACAGTGAGATTCCATAATATTTCTTTCATCTAAGAGTTGTCTCATCTTGATTCTAGCTTCTTTATACTGCCCATAGAAGATCTAAATTTCTAGCTTCTGATTCTCAATACTCTTGTCAAGTCAATACTTCTCCATTGTATGATCTTTTCACTTTAGTCTTTAAGCTTTCCAAATAATAGATCTATATCTAATACCAATTGTTGGAATTAATGGGAAGTGTGTACTGAGAGGGAGGGGTGAATCAGTACCTCTAAAACTTTCTTATATTTTATCAATTAACCTTTATGTAATCAATTGTATATCCAACCATCTGTACTATACTATCTTTGTGTAAGACATATCAATTCTTTAACTTAACAAATATGTGAACATTCATAAAAACATTCATGAAAGTAGTTGACACATAACACAAGATATGATAACTCAAAAAAACTTTATAAGAAGGTAAAAACTATGGTGGGGATGGCACCCACAAATTCTTCACTATCTGTAGATTGGAAGGGGCCAGTTAAGGCTTATAATTTGATCACTTTTGATGATCTACCCTGTTAGGAGTATCTGTGGAGACCTTTTAAAGTCTACTTTGTTAAGAGCTTTTTCAACACTATTTAGTGTGCACTCGGTTAAGAGATTTACATTAGGATTGTTAAATCCACCTTCCTTGAAAGGAATTTTACACTTTGCTTCACTTGTTAGGATGTAAGAAAATTACTCATTAACCTAAGTGTATGCAATCTAATATTTTTTATTACAAATCCATTGAAGATTACATTTATAAATGTATCACCTAATGTGATTGAATAATACCTTTGTTTCTCCGTAGCCTCTGTTTTTGGTTCTTGATAACCAAATTCACCTTTTGTTCTTCTACTTCTTGAAACTCTCAATCTGTTCCATAGATGTGCTCATTGGCTACATTCATCCTCTCATCCATGATAATGAATGATTACAACATCTATTTATAAGATAATTTGACCTAATGTAGTTTCACGCATTACAACATTAACTCTATGATCATAGGTTTACAACTTGACCTTGATCTTCTAGTCTATATGTTTTAAATCGGTTAGACTAGTTAAAAAACTTACAGTAATGTTTCTTGTCCCTTAAGTAATGGCTTTAAAATAAATCAAGACTCTATAAATAGAATACAATTGTTTTATCTGACGTGGAAGTCAGGTCCACTTTTTCTGAGATGTAACTGAATTTCAGTGTCTGATGCTTGGTCTGTATAGAAATCAATTTTCCTATCTTTCGGTGTTCCTTTGATTGAACTGTCCATCGAGTTCCCTTGCTCTGTCGGGTTCCTCAGTTTCTTCTCTTTCGATTTCACTTGAGATTTGTCTCGTCGATTTCCTCTATCGGGTTGTTCCTGTCTAGTTCCTCTTAGTAATTTTGGTTTTCACTTTGCATTGTGTCTTCGGTTTATACTTTGAACTGTTTTGTCAGTTTTCTCTTATCCTATCTTTCGGTGTATGCTTACCGAAGGTTTTCTTTGCATACTAATGGAAAAATAATGTCATCACTATCCCCATGGTGGGAATCATTTGTAGTATGTAAAATACCATCATGAAACTTTAATTAAACTATTTTAACTCAAATTGACTAATTAAGCTATTTGAAATGAAAATACTCAAGAACGGCTCATGTGTCTCTAATTAGAAGGACAATATGAATGCTCTCAATTGCAAATGAGAAATCCTAAAGTGACAACCTCTAAAAAGAGAGTGAAATTATGTGCAATTATGCTAAATGATGAATTGAATCCTAATTATGTTATTACAATTCTCAAGTTGAATTCAAACCTCTAAACAATGGATGTAGATTTTACTATGATGATGATGATGCAAACGATAGTGGATATGAATAGGTGGTTTGCATTAATAAATGCATTCTATTTATAGGATTTCCTCAAGGGTAGGGGGTAGAGTGATTTAACCATGGTTAGATGAGAGAGGTGGAGTTGTGTTTCAAATAGGGAACAAGATGACAATGAGTGGTGAGGTAGCAAAGGATAAATGAGTGGCTAAGATAGCAAAGCCTTGGAGTGATCCATGTGCCTTCAATTCTCCCTTCTTATTCGCTAATTGATTTTTGTCCCTTAGTGGTTGTTGAAACTATTTAGGAATTAATTAATTCAAACAATTAATTAAATTATCCATGTAGGGGATTAGATGGGTGGGATTTGATTTAATTGAATTGAACTATATAACTAATTAAATAAATAAATTATATGGTTTAATTAATTTCTCTTAGCTTGAATTTAATTAATTAATTACTTTATTAGTTAATCCATAATAATATTGACTTGAGTTTACCACTTTGACTTTCGTTGATCAATTAGGGTGTATACAATACACATTTGACATTTTGACTATGAGATGAGACTAAATGTATAGTGACACTTAGGTCTATGTAATATGCATATTTTGGATGTATATTTTTGTTGTATGATTCAATATGAACAAAGTACATTAAAACCCTTTCATATCAAATAAACTTCTGATGGTCATGGCCTCCATAACAAAACTCATTCTCAAGATGTTGTTACCCCTTCCGAATCCAAATCCAAACGTATATCATCCCCTTCAACCCTTCCATCCATCTTAGGTCCATATATTCATCCATCCACTAGTTCACAATCCACTTCTCCTTTCCTAAATCAAGGTCAGCAAAGGCACACATCTTGGACAACCTTACACCCATCCAAAAGGTCTCCATACCATTATTATCCATCCATGAATCACATTCCCCTTTCAAGAAATTTGGATGCCAAATATAAGTTCCATAAGTCAAAAAATCCACATGCAATCAAGGATCAACATGTCCAGTCTAATCGACATGAAAAAACAAAGAAAAATATGATCCAAAAGGAAAAAGAAATATCCAAAAGGCCACAAAGGCCCCTTGAGAAAAAATAAAATTCAAAATCAATATGGGTTCCTAAATATCTTATAGAAACAATGCATTCTAAGGGCCCACAAAAGAATAAAAAATCAAAATCCATGTGGATTCCTAAGAAGCATCTTGAAGCACAGTATCCCAAAGAAAAATCTAAGTTGGCATCCAAAATTTATATCCATCCATTTAAACACCTCCAACCTTCCAAATCAATTTTGGGTCCTTATGTCCCAAAATTCATAAACATTCCTCCATCAAGTCCAAAATCTCCTTTTCTTCCATCAAATCCAAAATCTCTTTTTCCTCCATCACTCCATCCCCCCTCAAGGTGTGTGCCAATGTTGTTCATTCCCACATATCCATCCATTCAAAATCAATTATTCTCACAATCCCTCCATTATCCAACACATATATTCTAGTCTTCCATCAATCCTCTTGCCCAATCCTATGCATAAAGCATTTTCCTATCCTACTTCATCCATTTTATCCCCCTACTCCATCACCCTATCAACATCTTTGAGAATACCTTCAATAACCATGATCTGTTATAACACATATTACAAGGTTACAATCTGTAGAGAAAGATACTTAAGTCCTTCCTCCATTTATTATCATGAGTCTATTATCTGTATGTGTTAATTTTGGCCTTCTCAATCAACCACACATTTCAACATAGTCCTTCTTCACCAGGTGCGAACAAGACTGAATATGAGGTATTCATCCTGCCTGTCTGGGTGATTCGACCTGTTGCCTTCTATCTAGATGGAGTTTTGAAATTTGCTCTCAGGACGAGGGCCTCACAACTATGGACCATCTAAGAATGAAGGATTTTAACATGATAAATGCTATGCAAATGCAAAGATTATGCTAAGAAATTGAAACATGAGATACTAAACTAAGACATGATTTCAATGCAATTTAGTCTAGAAATTGAAACTATCTTATTTGCAAAATGAAGTTAATCTATATGATATTAAGAAAATGAGATAACAATTCAGTATTCTAACAATGCAATTTTGAGT
>MU226563.1:721581-742448 GCA_018584345.1 Thuja plicata
AGATCATCAGAAGTGATCATTGTAAGCCTTAACCAGCCAACTTTATACTACAGTACCAAAGTTTTGTGGGTACCATCCCCACCCCAGTTTTACTTTCTATTTGGAAGGTTTCTGGGTCACCAAATCTCTGTGTTATGTGTTATGAATGATTACATTTTCATGCTTGCAGTAGATTAGATGAATGAATGGTTAAATATATACAAGTGCAGAAATGTTTTAAAGTTTTCAAAGTTACTGATTCACCCCTCCCCTCTCAGTAACTTGGTTAGTCCTGAATATTTCCAACAGCTCTTACTCCTTTAAAGAGCTATATCATCTTCTAACTTCATTATATTGTCCCTCTATAACTTCTTCTTATAGCTTAATCGACTTATCTTACTTTCTGTAACATAACAATACATTACATACTTATATCTTTACAAACGAATAGGTACGACCCAAGACATAACACTTAGTCGGCCTCTTAACAAAATATACAACGCTTCTGAATAAGTCAGCTCAAGCGTGTTTACTATAACATTAATTACATTATTAAAAACTTATAAATAAAGGCTCTTAGCCTTAGCATCACAAAATAATACACGCTGACCAAAATAGTAGTCGGCTTTTGTGCTCTGTATTCTGGACTGTTTCCTGGACTGCAGTGTACTAATCTGTCTGTTTCTTTTTCGTACTGATGTTTCATACTCTACACATTTGGATCTGGCCTATATATACACCATAGAGTATACATTTAAGCACGCATGTTTTGGTGTGATCTCTAACACGTGCTCTGATGTGCTGATCTCTGTATCTCTCTATCTATCATGTTTTCTGTACTTAGTCATTTTATCTTCTAAGTTATCTTTGACAGAAACTTAGTATGACTTTGTTGCCATGATTGACAACACAAAATAAGTCATGCTTCCTTAGGAAGTCAACTTGCCAACAAAGTAATTAGTATAAAATGAGGTTGAAGGTGTGGGAAGTGGGACTGGCTCACTCCCATATGCCATTTGGCTAAAGCTAGAGAAGTGGTTTGAAATAAGGCAAAACTTGTGTATAATGGATATGCACAAGAAGAAGGATTGGACTATAGAGAGACATTTTGTCTTGTGGAAAGAATTGAAGGGGTAAGAATGATACTTTCTTATGCTTTGTATAAAAAGTTTAAGGTTTTCTAAATGGATGTTAAATCTTCTTTTCTAAATGGGATTCTTGAAGAAGAAGTTTACATAGAGCAACCAGATGGGTTTGCACTGACAGAGAACAAGGACATGGTGTGCAAGTTATAAAAAAGAACTATATGGATTGAAACAAGAAGTACACTTGTATATTGTTAAGATTTATTTCATAAGAACAAGTGGGGATAGAAATGTGTACTTGAAGGTTGAAGGTGATAAGGTACTCATAGCTGAAGTATTTGTTGATGACATAATCTTTGGAGGAAATGATGAGATGAGCTCAAAATTTGCAGAAGAGATAAAGAAATATTTTGAGATGTCAATGATAGGAGAAATTAAGTTCTTTATTAGATTTTAGATTTCACAACTAAAAGATGGCATCTATATCGGTTAGTACAAGTACTTAAAGGAAGTAATGAAGAACTTTGGAATGGAAGATTCCAAGCCATTTAGAACCCCCATGGATGAAAGCTATCTAAAGATGACAATTCAAGTGCATTGGATGAAACTCTATACATATCCATGATTGGTAAGTTGCATTATGTTATTCAGAGTAGGCTAGAAATTGCACAAGCAGTTGGAATAGTGGCCAGATTTCAAGCGAATCCTAAGGAATCTCACATGGTAGCAGTGGAGAGGATTTGTAGGTACTTGAAAGGGACATAAGACAATGGTCTTTGGTATGCCCACAAAGGTGATTTCTCCTTGCATGTTTTTACTAATGCAAATTGCATAGGAAACATTTATGATAGAAAAAGTACAAGTGGAGGAGATTTCTTCCTTGGAGGAAGACTTGTTTCATGGACAAGTAAGAAGAAAATTTGCATTTCCCAATCTACTACAGAAGTTGAGTATGTTGTGGCAGATATCAATTGTACACAAATTGCATGGATGAAGAAAATCCTGGAAGGTATCAAAGAGAAGGTAATTGAACCTTTGACTATCTACTATGATAATACAACTATAATCAATATTTAAAAGAATCCAATAATGCATTCTAAGACTAAAATAATTGAAATCAAGTATCATTTCTTAAGAGAGAAGTATAGGAAAAGGTAGTCAAGTTGGAATATATGCCAACCAAGGAGCAACTAGAAAATATATTCACTAAACCATTACCTTTAGATAATTTTGAGTATCTGAGAGGTAAATTAGGGGTTATTCCCCTACTTGAATGACACTAAGATATTGTTGTAAGAATCAATCCAGTGGACTCATTGAATATCTTTCACTATTGGATTGATGTTAAAAGGGACTACTCCTTAGGGGGAGTAGTCAGAGGAAAAGTAAAGATGTTATAGGAGTTGGTGACCTATGTGGCACCTTGGGAATTTTTTTAAAGGGGGAGAAGATCATAAGAAAGAGAAGAACCAGATATAGTTATTGGGGAGAAGATCAGAAGAATACTTTGAAGGAGAAGACCAGGAAGATCAAGACAACAATCTTGGTACATCAGCTAAGGAAGAACATTTTTTATTAGATTAATATGGTGTTTCCATCAATGCCAAAGGGGTATATTGTTAGCATAACTGATGTAGATATTGTTTAGCATTTATCGGTACATGTTTGATGACAGAAAGATCATTTATTGTGTTGTCATTAATGTCAACTTTGTGTTGTGTTTGTTGATAATGTTTTTGATTTTCTACCAAGTATGAGTATAGACAAATTATGTGTTGTGGTAAGAATTGGATTGATTGATCTTGGTTGGAGACATAGGGATGTCTCTAGAAATATTTTGTATGATCGTGTAAACTGGGATTATAAATAGAGCAAGTTATGAACAATTGAAGGACAATCGGGCAAATAGAAGAACAAACAATGAATGATTTGATTTTTCTATCAAATCAGTATGGATTCAAGTGTTGTGGTCATGATATTTTTATCTTGACTAGGATATTTTATTGATACTATGATCACAAAAGGATTGGATTTTCGGAAAGAATCATTTTAGTTGATAGAAGATCATTTTGTACCTAAAAGCTAAATGTTTGAACCAGTTTGAGAAATTGGTGTTAGATTTGTGTGTGGTATTGATGCAATTGGTTATAGTGAATGTTTTATGATCCATGTGTCAAGGTGATGTGGCATATAATATTTTTAATGATTAGTTTTTATTTCATTTCTTGAGGTGATCAGATTTAATCAAGTTTTAGAAGCGTGTTGAAGAAGTCAAAAAGGTTTGAATGTTCTTGTTTCAAATCTATGTGTGATGAATCTTATGGATGACCTAAGTTTTATTAGCAAATCTTCTAGATTGGTAACACATTTTAGGGTTCATGGATCAAGAGGGAAAGATTGTAATACATTTTTTAATGTGTTTAAATGCCCTAATGTATATGTAATGTATATATAAATCAATTCTTTATCCAAGTGTAGATTGTAGATGTCGATGTGTGGTCGAGTGAAGAGAGAAGATTGTCTATAAGAAGAAGAAGTAATGTCCTTAATTGGATCTTAACAAGAAGATGAGGCATGCTAAACCTAGATCAATCTACTTTTTGAATCCTAATAGGTTCTCAAGGAAATCCCTTAACCAGGTAGACTTTAATAGGTCTGATTTGTAAATCCTTTAACTAGGTGACTTTTTAACTAGGGTTTAAGTCCTTTAGCAAGGTTACTCCTTATAGAGTAATGCTCCTAATAGGGCTAGAGGTAAATCCCTTAACTAGCTGATGCCTAATAGGGTATCCTCCTAATAGGGAATCATTGTAAGCTCCTAACATGGCTAGGCCTTTAACATGGTGCATTTCAGAAGAGTGCAAATACTTGTGGTTATTAATTCCCACTGTGGTTTTTCCCTCTAACCAAGGGTTTCCATAATAAAATAATGGTGTCACTTTGTTGCATGTTTGGATGGCTTCACTTGTATCTTTGTTTATTACTACATAAGGTTTAAAGTTGATGAATGTTAATGTGTTGAATGAATTGGTGAAAAGTTTCTAATCTAAGATATTACTGATTCACCCCTCCCCCTCTCACTAATCCTAGACCTTATAGTATTAAAAAATCCAACATTCTTTGTAACTCTCTTTGACTAACAAATTCACCCATTAATACATCTTCTATAGCTTTTTTTTTTATTTTTACCTTTTTATTTACTGCAAGGTGATGTACAATTAGATCGAGATCCAGTCTAGGCATATCTTTGTAAGACCAAGCAAATTTATTTTGCACATTTTGGAGAAACTCAGTCATGTCTATGTTTTCTTGCTCACTAAGAGATATTCTTATTAATGTGATCTTAGGATCTTTAGTTGTTCCAAGTTTGACTTATATTGTATCTTTAATGATGATAGATGACTTTTTTGGTGGTAAGGACCTGAAAGGAAGTCAACTTCTCCCTCTTCTAGTACCTCAGAAAGGTTTTCACTAGAAGACGTGTTCTTTATTTTATCTTTTTCTTCATCTGAAGGTGTTTTGGAAAGGTTTTCACTAGGAGATGTTTCATTGTCTTTTTTATTTTTATCTTGTTCTTCACTTTTGCAACTAAGAGATTTGACTTGTCTATTGAAGTAGACTTTCTCATTGTAGTGGATTTGGTTTTTGTAGTCTTGAAGATCTCTTAGGTTGAAAAGTGCTAAAAATGATACTCCTATGACTGAGTTCTTTGTCATTAGTATTGTAAAAGTCATAATAGTCAATGAATACAATTGGTAAAGTGAAATAATACACTAAGGAAGATAGTCGGTAAAGAAGAATATCAATGACACCGAGCACAGAACAAGAAGTAGCACTGAGTTAAACAAAGTTCAGTTATTGAGCAAGATTGGTAACTAAGTGAAGTCATACACCAAAGGCTAGTCACCAAGTCAATGAGATACCGAGTCACCAAGCATATTTAATCACTAAGTAGACGTTATGTCACCAAGAAATATTAGAACATAATACCGAGTATA
This sequence comes from Thuja plicata, assembly GCA_018584345.1. Classification (NCBI taxonomy): domain Eukaryota; kingdom Viridiplantae; phylum Streptophyta; class Pinopsida; order Cupressales; family Cupressaceae; genus Thuja; species Thuja plicata. The sequence goes on from MU226563.1 coordinate 726,644, forward strand.
CCAGAGCTGACATAGCAATTTAAATTTGAAACATTGCACCTGAACACTGAGTGGGAAATCTTTTATAGTTTTCGAGGTAAAAGTTAGGTTGAACATTAGGATTGCACCAATATGATTGTACATGATCATGAGGCAATTCAACCAATGATATCCAAGAACATTAAATGCATTGTGAATGTAACCAACCTTACACTGCCTCACCTCCACCATAGAAGGAGAAGGATCTAAGTTAGGTTTAACTGCCTTAAGATCATATAAAATTAATAGACCATGAATATGGAAGTAGGATGTTGAATATTACATAGAGAAGAGGGAAAATATTACAAAGAGAGAAGTAGTTAGAGTGACAGAGATAAAAAGAAAGAATGTAGAAGTTATAGGGTTCAGATCAGATAAGTTACCAAGTACAGAAAGAGGTAATGCACTTATCGAGCATAAAGAATCTAAACAACATTTTGGTAGATGCATACATACATACATTTTTGTGTTAAGTTTTTCTAATAGTTAGGATTTTATAAATCTCATCCATTGGGTAGGACCTAATAGGTCTTATTTTTAAATCCTCTAACTAGGAACATCTCTTAGATGAGATATTGTAAAATCCTTTAATCAGGTAGAATGGATAAGTCTTGTGTACTCTTGACCAATTATAATACTCCTAACAGGGTAAGCTATTATAAGTAGCTAACATTGTATCTCTAACCGAGAAACCTTTATTCTGCAAAAGTGAAGGACTGTGGGTGTCATCCACACCACATTTTTTTCCTCTAACAAAGGATTTCTGCATGACCAAAAAACAAGGTGTTATGTGTCATGGTTTTTTGATTTACTTTATACGCTTTTCAATATTTTATGCAATGTATTCAACTCGGTAAATGGTCAACATTGTATGGTAAAGATTTATAAGTACTAATTCACCTCTTCCCTCTTAGCACTTACCTTTCCAAAAGATTAATCCAACAATTGGTATCAGAGCTTGTCTCTTAAGATAAATATTTAACACCGTAAGAGAAAAGATTATGGCTATAAAAAGTTACAAGAAATCCAAGAAGATTGACAGTCTTGAGTTTGAGTTGGAGACTGTACAAGAAGTGATTGAAGATCTGTAAAGCAAGTTAGAAAAGTCCTTAAAAGTGATGAATTAGTTATGCAGTGAAATAAATTCCATACAAGAGCATGTTGTTACTCTTGAAACAATATGTGAAGGCAGTCTGAATGGTGAAGCTGAGTCGGCCATAGAAGAAATCATGGAGAAAAAAACAATAAACTCACCGAGCAACTAAACTTGGCAAAGATTAATTAAGAAATGCAAGCACTGAGAATGAGTGAGATACTTGACTCTAAGGGAGTAGTTGAAAATGCACTAAGAATAGTTGAAGAAGACAAAAGATAGTTTGAGACAAGAATAGCTGAGAAAGACAATGAGATCATGAGGATTATGCAATTACACCATAATATGACTGATCAACTAGTGAATGCTAATATAGAGCCAGAAACAAAACACTTAGAGAATCAAGCACTAAAATGTGAAGTTGATAGATTGACCAAAGAACTCAAGTCTGGAAAAGAAGCTAATAAGATACTGAAGAGAAATGAAGAAACACTTAAATCATTGGATGCACAACTTAAAAATAAAGACAACCGGCAGACAAAACTGGACTAAGATTTAATAGCAAGAGCACTACTAAGAAAGGAGAGTCCTATAATCAAGCTCACAACCAAGGCACTTCTATCCCACAAAAGACAAACAACCCTAGTTAGAACCACTATGGGAAACCTAGACATATTACAAATGTATGAAAAAGCAAAAGAGGTAATGTACTGAATATCTCTAAGTTTAATGGATACTGTTATAATTATAATAAGTATGGGTACATGGCATTTAAATGAAGATCCAAGACTATATACAACAAAATACAACCAAATTATGATGGCTATTGCAAAATCTACAACAAATATGGTCACAAAATTGAAGAATGAATATCACAAAAGAGAAATCAAAAAAGGGCACCAAACTATCAGAATATGTCAGGCAACTGATAGGGTACATCCATACCATGGGACTACAACACAATAATATCATGTTTATTCTATGGAAGATATGGGAATATTTCTACAAATTGCATGTTGTGACATGGAAGGAACAACAAGAGATCTTAGAGAAACCCTGGCATGGCATGCTTCCATTGTCATAGGCTAGGTCATCTTCCAAAAGATTGCAAATACCAAGGCAAAGCTCCTACCAACGAAGAAAAATTTGAGAAACTAGAAGTAAATGTTGAGGAAATGAGAGATCGAATGAATAGAACATGGAGAAGAAAGACCATGGAAGATGGAAAATCCTTGGGAACAGTTGAGGGCACCTCATCCTCTGGATCGGGTGTGACCAAATCTACCTAATCAGTTATGAGGTGTGAAAAAGAACTAAAATTTAAATTCCAAATCTTAAATGTGTTCCTAATATATGTCTAGAGATTGATATGAGCATACTAAGATGCATTTAGATGTTGTTAATTTTTTGTATTCGGTAAAGGAAATGGTAAAATTTATCAGTAAGGATATTTGGTTGAGCATTAATTGTTACTTTATGACCGTTGAAAACCCTAAACCTAGAAAAATCTTTATATAGACCTCATCGTCTTTTATTTTCACTTAACATTTCTAGAGAAAAGAAGACATAGAATTTAGTCCTCAAGCAAAGTCAAGCAATTGTGAAGGTATTCCTAAATCACTTTGAGCATATTTAAATCTATTCAAGACATTTATGGTGTTGCCCAAGTTGTGTTAGAGCAACCAAGTCATAGATGTAAACCCTAGCTTGAATAATTTGTCTTTAACAAGAGGATATGGCCCTAAAATCTCAAAACCCAGATATAGTTGAAAATTTTGAGCCCGTGAAATCGAAGAACAAGATGCCTCCTACAAAAGTTGTTGAATCAAACATGATGGGGGTACTTTCATCCATTTCAGACAAAGTTCTAATGACTGAGGACATTTGTATGTTTGTCCATTGTAAGATTGACTCATGCATTATCAATGTAATTGAACCTAGGAGCATATGTCTGCAACCTATGGGATATGAGTTAGACATAGACATTGCATCTCAATAGATTGAATCTTTGTTAGCTAATCCTATTGAGAAAAGAGCCAAGAAATATAATGAAGAAGACAAGTCTGGAACCTCTAGAGTGGAAGGCAGGAAACCACAAGTATTGAAGCCTTCACCGAGCTCCAAAACTACCAGATCATCAGAAAGGTCAAAAATGTCACCAAAAGAAAAGAGAATTCTATTGAACCAAAAGAGAAGATATATGTAAGAGGAAAGAAACCAAACACTAGACCAAGGATAAAATTCAAGCTACCACCAAACACTGACTCAGAAACTAAATATTTGAGTAAACCCAAATTTGTGAAGAAAAAGCCTCCACCACTAGGAAGTCTAGATGAAATGTTAGAGACAATGAAGAAGCATGGATCATTCAGAGGAATGAAGCAAGAAAAGCATAATACTTAAAGCAAAGAGAACAAGGTGAAAATTGAAGATGAAATTATTTACTCTTTATACAAATTTAGATACACACCACTTAAAGTTATCACATTTTTACCTATTGAGTTATACAACAACATAGATGCAAGATGGAAATATGCTATGAATGTTGAAAAACAAATGAGAAAAATATCTCTTGCTAACTATACCAAATCTATCTGTAGAAAAAATTAAGGAGACCTTGAAACAAAACTCTAAATGATTCCTTGTTAAGGAAAGATCTTTAATGATTTTGACATGAGTATTGGAGAGATTACAGTTCAAAACCTATGCAAAATGGAGAGAGATATTTGACATAGAAGAGCCTAAATCTCAAGTTGAACAAGAAAAAGTGAACATAACCGATGAAATTGCCAAAGATAATCAAGTTAAGAATAATCTTATTGATATGGCAATTGACACTAACAAAATTTTTATTGAGGATATTACAGATAAAGATCTCAGAGATGATACATCACAAGATGAGAATGTCATGTCAAGCAAGGACACCAATACAGACCAAATGAACATCAAAGCTAAGGCTACTACTGATCATATTCTACAGCTGGTATTGGAACAAGTACTATATTATCATACAACTGAAGGTGATAATGATATAGTTGATATGGATATAGATAATATAGCAATCAAACCTGAAAAAGAAAATAGAGAAGGAAAAGATAACAGAGAAGGAAAAGGAAATAGAGAAAGGAAAGAAAATTGAGAAGGATACGGCTACCGAGAAACCAATAGCACTAAACACTGAATTGGTCATCCCAACCGAGTCCATTGCACAGAAACAACAAAATCGTAAAAAAGATGAGCCGAAGGAACCAAGTAATCAGAAGGAAGATGATAAACTGAAAGAGAAGAAGAAGAAAAAGAATTCAAAGAAGAGGAAACATGTAGATTTGAGTCAACCAATCATTATACCAAATGTCGACCTATCTAGTATGGATTATGATGAAATGACTGAGTATGCCAAGTTAGTGAGACTAAGGCAGTACAAAAGAAAGCACTACAAAAGAGAAAGAAGACTAACATATTGGAAAATGTCAAGGACGTATTACAAGAAATTGTGCCAGATGCAAATGTTGATGAAACCAAAGATATCATTAATCAAGTAGCTAGACTAGTGCAACAAGTCCAAAACCCAAATCAGGACACTACTGACTATATGTTGAAAGATAATTCAAGGAAGATGGAACTAAAAAATGTTTGATTCCATTCTAGACAACATTGCAGAAGATAAGGTAACACTTTTTGAGGCTACTACCGAGATTGAGACTAAATTGACTCATATACTTTCAATATTTTAGAAATTTTGTTCTATTTCAAAATTAAATAAGGACATAAAGAAAAAAGATGAGTTTGTTGAGACTGAGATGAGTGAGCAGCTAAAACATGTTCTAAGTCTACTACTTGAAACTAAAACACTTGATGAGGATGTAACATGACCTAAGAAAAGAGGAGAATAAGAGAAGAATGGAACTTCTTGAGCTGCAAGAATTGTTGATTCCTCCCATGGAATCCATGAAAACACATTTGAAGATGGCCAAGGATTTGGTCAACACCCCTGATGGTAGTTCACTTGACACCATCATCAGAATGGCAGATAATGTTTCTACTCAAATTGTTATACTTCAAACACTCAAAGATGCATGGGGGTCATCTTTAACACATATATAAAGTAAGTACACACATTTTTTACTAAGGTATAAGTTTATCCTACCGAGCACTTAGCAATTTTGATTTTTTTTGCCATATTTGTCAAAAAAGGGGAATACTATACTAGGGGATAATATAGTAAAAGGGGGAAAATACACGGACAATATAGTATATATTTATATAGTAGAGAAGGGAGATATAAGCATATGTATATGGGGAGTTACACATTATTTTGATGTACAAAAGTTGTACAAATTTTGATGACTTTGAAGTTTTTGTCAAAATTCCAACTAATGTCAAAGGGGGAGATTGATACTCTTATGAGTGAGTTTTTTTTCATTAGTTTTGTCAAAGTCATAATAGTCAATGAAGAAAATTGGTAAAGTGAAAGAATACACTAAGGTAGACAATCGATAAAGTAGAATATCAATGACACAACGCATCGAACAAGCAGCAAGTATTGAGTTAAGAAAAGGTCAGTTACCAAGAAAGGTTGGTAATTGAGTGAAGTTAGACACCAAAGGATAGTCACCGAGTCAACGAGATACCAAGTCACCCATCATAGTTAATCACCAAGCAGACGTTATGTCACTGTGAAAGATTAGAACATATTACCGAGTATACCAGAGCTGACATGACAATTCAAATTTGAAACATTAAACTTGGACACCGAGCGGGAAATATTTTAAAGTTTTTGAGGTAAAATTTAGGTTGAACATTGGGATTGCACTAATATTATTGCACATGATCATGAGGCTATTCAACCAATGATATTCAAGAGAATTAAATGTGTTGGGAATGTAACCAACCTTGCACTGCCGCACCTCCACCATAGAAGGAGAAGGATCTAAATTAGGTTTAATCACCTTAAGATCATATAAAATGAACAGAAAATGAAGATAGAAGCACCATGTTGAATATTACAAAGAGAAGAGGGAAAATATTACAAAGAGAGAGAATTAGTTACAATGACAAAGAGAAAAAGAAAGAATACAGAAGTAATAGGGTGTAGAGCAGATAAGTTACCGAGTGCATACATACAAACATTTTTGTAATAAGTTTTTGTAATAGTTAGGAGTTTATAAATCTCATCCAGTGGGTAGGCCCTAACATGTCTTATTTTGTGAATTCTCTGACCGGGTACATCTCTTAGATGAGAGATTGTAAAATCCTTTAATAAGGTAGACTGAATAAGTATTTTGTACTCTTGACCGAGTATAACACTCTTAACAGGGTAAGCTATAAGAAGTAGCTAACATTGTAGCTCTAACCGAGAAACCTTTATTTTGCAAAAATGAAGGATTATGGGTTCCATCCCCACCATAATTTTTTCCTCTAACAAAGGATTTTTGTGTAACCAAAAATCATGGTGTTATGTGTCATGGTTTATTTTTTTACTTTATATGTGTTTCAATGTTTTATGCAATGTACTCAACTCAATAAATGGCCAGTATTGTATGGTAAAAGTTTTATAAGTACTGATTCACCCCTCCCCTCTCAGCACTTACCTTTCCAAAATATTAATCCAACAAAAACTACCTCATCTGAGTCGCATATATCCAACATAGGAAGTGATTCTTGTTGGTCCCAATCAATGAGTTCAAGGTATTTTAGTGGGAGGCTAGGGAATGAAATGTCAATGGCGGTAATGGAAAGGAAATGGTTGGTATCAATGAGCTCACTCTCAATATACTCAAAGCGGACCTCATAGAATTCCTCTTGAAGTTCCAAATCAGAAGAAACCTTATAGGTATCAGTTGAGGGAACCTTTATTTCTAGATAGCCCCATCCTCTACCACAAGGGTAGCTGGTTTCCATAAGTGGTTCCTTCATTGCTTAATCTTTTGAACTAAGACCTATTCCATGATACCCCAAACTTTCAACAATGGGAGTGGCCTTTACATACTTTCACTTAGGTATTTTCACAAGTTCATCTTCTCCACCTTTATAGAGCTAGGATAGGATATCAAACTCCATGTGTTCATCACCAGGGGATCCCCAATGTTGAAAATTGGTTTTCTTGTAATTAGTGATACCTTTTTTTCTTCTTAGGAAAGATTTGGGAAGGTCCACCATGGCATTTGTGGGATAGAGGGAGTTGGTCAATGCAAAAATCAATCCTGAACTTGTATTCTCTCATTCCTTTGTCAGTGAACTTGACTTTCTTTTCAGATTCAGGGATCTTTTCCTTAGTGACCTTCTCTTTTCACTTGGGAGCTTTAGATGTAAAGGCCTCATTATTTTATGGATTTTTAGTTTCTTCAAAGGAAATTTTCTAAGTAGATGGTTTGGTAGGATCCTCTTTAGTAGCAGGTCCAACAAACTCATGCAATGGACAAAAGTAGGTTTTTTTTCCTTCCAGTTGTTTCCATTATTGGAAGGGCTTAGGATTTCCAAGGATGGTGATTTATTGGCCTTTATGCGGGAACTTCAATCATTGATGGAACATGGAAGGTACACCTAAAATAGTGTGTATCCATGGCCTTCCAAGGAGGATATTGTATTTAAAATCAAGATCCTGGACTCGACAAGTAGTTTCAATCTATGCAGAACCCACTTGAAGAGGTAGTGTGATCAACCCTTTGGATTCTCTTTCTTAGTAATCATAGGCCTTGATGGTTATTCTCTTTGAAACATCTAGAAGATCTTCAAGGATTCCCAAATATCTTATCATTTTCAAGGTATAAATATTCAAATTGGATCCACCATCTATAAGGACCCTTTTTATTTTATGGTGATGGATGAGGGCCTTAATGTGTAAGGGCTTGTTATGATGTGAGTTAGGACCACAAAAGTCTTTATCTAGTAATAAAAAGATTTTTTTTCACAACTAAGTTCTCAATCATGGCTTGAAATCGTGATGGTTGATTTTTTTAGGAATGCGAGACTAAATAAGAGTTTTCTCAAGGATTTCTTTGTGAACAAGGGAAGTGCAGAGAAACTAAAGGACGGATATCAATGCAAGAGTCTTCCCAAGTTTTCACAAAATTTCATACCATGAAGATGGTCTTGTAGAAGTATATGGAGAGGCTAGTGGGGTAGAGGCTTGGACAATAACTCTAGCTCTATGAGTGGCAACATTACAATATACACCGTTAAGCTTGAGGGTGTATATATGATTGTTGGATTCTTCAATGTAGCCATATAAGGAATCAAATCCAAAGATATTATTTTCCTCAACCTTTCCACACAATGAATAAAAACCCATGGTATGGTTATTAGAGTAGTCATATGGCCCGACCTTCAATGACAAGGCATTATTCTGATCTTGAGTTGAGAATTTGATGATGATGATGTCTATCCCTCAACTTTGATTTTTCCCTTGTTAATAAGGTCCTGGAAATAGTTTTTCAACTTCATACATTTCTTGGTGTCATGACCTTTGATGTGATGATAATCGCAGTACTCATTATCCTTTTACCAAGCGGGCTTAGGTTAATTCTCTTCATATGGTCTAGTGTTTGGAAACACCATTAGGTTTTGATCAACAAGCTTTTTAAAGATTAATTTGAGAGGTTCTGTGAGAGAAGCGTATATTTAACATTGTTGTGTTAGAATTGTTTTTGTTGTTGTGATTGTGAGGAAACAAGTAGGATTGATTGTGAGGCTTTTGTTGTGATTGTTGATACTGTGATGAATTTTTCTAATTGTTGTTGTGATTATTCTTATTATTCTGATTTCCTTGATTAGATGCTTGAATGTTTTGAACAGGTTTGGCATTAGTCAATCTATCATTGAAAAATTGTTTGTTTTTGGTCCAAAACTTAGGTTTTTCATTGTTAGAAGGGGTATAATGTTCAATGGAACCATTTTGCAAGGGTCCATCTTAAATTGTTTTCCCTTTCTTAACAAGAGACTCAAAAGTGTTAGGTCAGGCCATTTTCATTTGGGATAACATTTCAGATACCAAGTTCCTAGTGAAGATTTAAATCAAGTGGTATTTGGGTATTTTCCAAGGAATCTGATTTGTGAGGTATCTCCACCTCTATAGAAAATTGGAAAAGGTTTCTCCATTCCTTTTGTTAGTGTTGCACAAGTCACTCAATGATGCTTGATGTTTGATGTTGTAAGAATATTATGAAAAAAACTTCTCTGTGAGATCAAATAAGGTAGATATAGACCCATGAGGAAGGGTCATGAACCACTCAAGAGAGGGGTCTCCAAGACTCCTAGTGAAGACTCTATTTAAATAGTTCTCATTATAGAAGACCTCTTGGCATGCAACATAAAATTCCTTGAGATGTTGGACTGGACACATTTTCCCTTTTTATTTCTTGAATTTAGGGATATCAAAGTTTTGGGGGAACAGTTGCATGGTGATTGATTTGTTGAATGGTTAGGGACATATTTTATCAAAAGATAACTCCTTATTCCCCCTATTTTTCTTGCTATGGACAAGTATCTTAAGCTCATTAACTTGTTGAGCTAGATCGGGAACATTGTGTGATGTGAAGTATGGTCCAAATGATTGTCCTCCACCAAATTGTGAGGCCAAAATTCTCATTAATGTTAGCCCAACTGTAGGAGGGGATTTTTAATGATAATATTGAGATTTTTATTGAGTGGAGGTCTTCGTGGCAGATGAAGGGAATGTGAAGTGTGATGATGAGACTTGATGAGTGGATTAGGGATTAAATTTTGGCCTATGTTCAAGACACTAGAAAATGCGGTAGTAGATGTGTTCGTTGTGGTGTGGGTGATATTATTTAGGTTATGTTGGGAAAGACACTAAGGATTTGGTGAAGCTAATAACCTATCAATTCAAATTTTTGTTAAGAGGTCAATGTGGTAATTGATGTAGAAATCCTGCTAGAAGTAGCCTTACCTTTGTCTTGTGATAAAGTTGCATTGATGGTTGAGGTTATGGCTATGTTTGCAGTGACTGTGGCCCTGATGATATTTTTGATGAGGAGGGATTCATCAAAATTAGCGGGTACTATGACACCATTCTTAATAAGGTTCATTAAGATTTCCCCACTATTTTGTTTAATAGACTTTTCAACCATTTCTTAATTATATGGATCGATAAGGAATTAATTTACCTGAGTAGGTCTTTCAAGTTCATGAACAAAATTTGTTTCTTTAGGGGCATTAGTGATGTCCTCAACTTGCACTTCATGGCCTTCAAAGAACTAATGAGCAAAAGGATTCTAATCATTTTGGTTGGTATTTTCTTGAGTCCACCTTGTTCTTTTAGCTTGTAATATAGTTATAAAAACCATATAATGGTGACCTTTGAAGGATGAAAGATGAAGGATTAAGTCTATAAATGAGTTGAAAGGAAGATCTTATGATGGATGAAGGATGAACTTAGGACTAGGCGTAAAGATTTGGACTTGTTTGATTGTGAGGACGGTGCCTTGGGGATGGTTGATTTCATTATTAGATTGTGAGGGTAGGGCCTCAATTTGATTTGATCTAGATGATGAAGGTTTTGGATAACCTTAGTGAAATAAAATAATGTTAAGTGCAACAATCTGGATGATTTGATGATATCTTTCTTCTACTCAGAGATAGACTTTTGATTTCAAGAAAAATAGGATATTAGTTAGATTTAAATTGAGCACTCAGGATGGAAAATGTTCTCAAGAAAAAAAATTTAACTAGGGATAAGGATAAGGATCTCAAGGAAACTTTGATAAGATATTCAAACCTAAAGATTGATGGGATCTTGATGAAGGTGTGAAGGATTGAGTCAATTCGATTGGATTGTTTGATGATGCTCCTAAGTAAAAATCAAGAAGATTTGGGATGTATAGAAGACCAGAATGATGAACAATTGATGGAGTGATGGAAAGGTGTAGTTTTTCTCATTGTAGGTCTATCTAGGAGGTACAATGAAATTTTATCTCACTTGGAATTTGGAAATAAAATTGGAAACTTTTTTGTTGAAAATCATCATGTCATATCTCTCAATTTGTTAGGCACAAACTTCAGTTTCTCGCATGAGACGTTATTGTTGCCTAAAGGTTTGATCGGTAGTCCTCTTCTCTCTATAGGAAAGGGATAATTGAATCTTTACCTTCTTATGCTTTCTAGAATTAGCCATAGCCCAAAGAGAGTGGATTTTGGAGGTTCAAATTGACTGATTTTGCAAAGTAACTTCAGGGACCTCTAGAAGGCTAAAAATGTAAAATTTTGGCAACAATTTGGAGCTCACTATTTTCAGGAAAAGACATCAATTCCCATACATAGACGTTGATCTATGAAGATAGGTATTGTAGTTCATAGACAATGATTGTTAAAGAAGGTTAAATGTTTAGGTTTTGACTATGTTGGACTGATTTGGTTTGATTTGTTCAATGGCAAGAATTGGTTTCAATCACACATCAAAGGCATTGAATATGCTAAGTATACATTGATTCAAATGGGAATTATTAGTTTCACAAATAGATGTGTAGAAATACTCCTACAAGGGACAAAGAAACCTTGTAGGAGACAAGAAATTGTGATATAGTGAAGTTGATACAAATTTGAGAACTTTGATATGTATATGTTCAAGTGACTTTTCCAAGCCACTTATTTTTTTTACATGGTTTAATATAATGAAGACAGTACAAATAGTAGCTACCTTAAGCAATTTGCTTTAGATGAAATATTATAGGCCCATTTCTTGGTAGTCCTTCAACTCACACTGAAGTGTCACCCCTAAAAGGGCGCTCATGTTTTTGCCTTTTTCCAGGTATTGTTGTCATGCTATTAAGATCTCTTTCGTAATAAAATACCCTGGGACATGTATAATGGGAATCTTGGGGGGAGAATATTCACTCCCCTTGCACTATAATAAGTTACTATTCATAGGTGAACCAAGTAGGCTTCTAATTAAACAGTTTCTAGTAAGATTTGTGGCGTCCCTCCAATTGATTTGTACGCATGTGAGAAACTTAAGTCTCTAGTGGACCACGTCGGCTCCTTAGGAACTATTTTCCCAATTTGAACTATCATTCACACACCACACCTGAGCTTGTTGAGATAAGATAAGTTTTTTTCAATGTCTTATTTCTATACGAGTCAGGGTATTTACCGATTTGAGGTTTTCCTCTAAAGGGGAAGCGCTCCCTCTAGACGGGCCTCTCTAGAATCTAGACTAAGATATGTTTCTCTTCACCCATGTTTCACAAAGGCAAGGGGAGAGGATGTGAATATAGTTTAATCTTAGTGTCACTTACTTGAAAGGTATTTATTCTAAACATATAGCTCAAAAAGAAGTTTTGAGAAAAAATATTTCAAACACACCAAGAAGTTTGTTTGTTCCAAATTAACTCCTAATTAAAGAAACTAAGTGTAACCACCTTAACAAAAGACATAATAGTGTGGATAAGAAATTCAAGAGTTTTTATTTATTTCCCACACAGTCACAATGAAACATGCATTCAAAAGAAGTGTGTATGTTTATTTTAAAAAAACTATACTACTCTCCACAGAATCGTGCAAAAGAGTTAGTAATTTTAAAGAAAATAGTCTTCAAATCTTGAAAGGTTGACACAAAAGATTGATTAGTAACACAAAAACTAGAAAATTCACTTTTTCTGCAAAGTGGAGGAAATGTCAATTTTGGAACGCAGACGGCGGTCTGCGCAGACATAAATATATGCATATGGTTGTTGGTCAAAAATTGCATAAAATAGAACACTTAATTAGCACTTGTTGTTTTACCTGCAGTTGCCCTGAGGTGTGTATACGTCGGTTGTAGAGAGAAGACATTGATTCACATAGGCAAGGGTCATAGGAGGAGACGCCAATCTGAAAGAATAAAAAGGTCAGCTATCTGTGATTATAAAAATTATATTTTTTAGCAGCATCTAGTTTCATAAAACTAGCTTACTGTCAAAAAATGGAATGCTAAGATATTAAAATATCATAGAAAAACTTATAAAAATGCCAAGGTTTTGACAAAATATCTGGGAGGGCAGAGACGCCCATGGAAGAGTGTAGACAATGACCTACACAAATGATGATATTAGAGAGAAGATGCCTCTACATAAGCAGAGATAATGACCTGTGACCTAGGCGTGTTGGTTACAGATTTTGACAAGTTTTGAGTTGAATTCTAGGATGTGGGTACCACCAGGCATGCCAAAATGTATGAGGTAAAAACCTACCTATGTAGAACAAGCTCAAACATGTAAATATTAGGGTTTTAACATTCAAAACACATTAAACATGTTAAAAAAAACTTGAAATAAAACAAAGCTTTCACCACAACCTCTGATGAGCCTAAAAAAGGCACCCTTGTTGATTTTCTCTTAGAGATATTTGTGCATGTACTCTCCCAACACAATATCCAATCCCATTGTGATACTTGAAAATGGATGAAGATCCTACAATGAAAGCTAATGGATGATTGAAAAACTCAAGAACTAGTATGAGGAACTAGTCTCAAGATTTCAAAAAATATGGAATGATGATTCAAGATGATACTAAAAACTAGAATGAAAATTCAAAATAACTAATATTGATTCACCATTTTACTCAACAATGTTATGTGATCTAAGATTCAAAATGAAGAGCACTAATATGCTATGAAATGTTAAAATGCTTCTAAAATTCTAGAATGAAAGTAGCATGATAACAGTGCATAAACAAAAGATGGATTTGTTCTTGGCAATGCTCCTATTTATAGATTTTTGGAGCAAGGATGAGGTCTTGAATGAGGTATAACCTATGTGGCATCCATATAGGAGCCACATGAGGGACATATAAACTAGAGGGGATGGTCATGCAAAAAGTTAACTTGAGACAAGATGGGCATTTAAGGTTGAAAGGATCAAGGTTTTCTCACACATGTGTGAGAAACCTTGGGGAAAGGAGTGAGGGACAAAGATATAAGAATGTAGTTGGAGAGTTTAAGGAAGTTTGGTAGCTTCCTTGGGGTGAGTTTCTCACACGTGTGAGAAACACATTAGCACTAAAAGATTAGGAATCCCTTTTTAAGCACGATTAGTGGGAGATTAGTAATAAAAGTAGGTTTAGTGAGTGAGGTGATAGGTGTAGACTAGGTTTAAAGGTTGGGGTTGATATTAAGTTTAAATTATATTTAAATTAATCAAGGCTTAGAAGAATATTAATATTTGTGTGATTTAAATAAATATAAATTTATCCAAAAGGGGGATTTATGAAAAAAACATGTATTAAATAAAATTTAATACATTAGAGAAGGGTCTATTTGAATTAAATTTAAATACCTTAGGTAGTGAACCCAAATTAATTAAATAAGTTTAATTAAATGGGTGGATGAACATACCAAAGATAATTAATTGGTTAAAATTAATTATAATGTTATAGGAATTATTAATTAAAATATATTTAATTAATAGGGAAGATTTTAGACGTCTACACAATCTTAAGGGGATTGAGAGGGAGTTAAGGAAATAAGGAGAGAGAGAGAGTCTTAAGGGATGTATAGGTCTAGAAAGTTAGGACCCATTAATTTGGAAGCTCTAAGACCTATTGGGCCCCATGTTAGTGGTCTCCTTATTTTGGATACATTTATGCTTGATTTACCCACTTTTCTCTCTGTTCTTCCTCGATTCTCTTAATACTTCTCAAACTCCACAAAATTTGCCTCCAAATTTACCCTTCTGGGTATAGGTCAAACCTAGTTTGACCTATACCAGGTATAGGTTGAACCACTTTCAACCTATACCTTGGGAGTTTAAATTTTGTGGGTTTTTGGCCTGGTACAAAGTATTTTCATTTTCCCGCCTAGCACAGTGAACCTTTGCAAATTTGGATCCCAAAATATCTATAAAAGGAGGCCTCTTCCCTTCATTTTTCCATTTATCTCTTAGATAAATATACAATCTATGACACATTATTCTATCTACATGCAAGCTATCAATCACTTTCAAGTATTCAAGTCCAAGGTTCAATCAAGAGATTTTTGGTGATTTCAAGAAAGCAAGGTTTTGGCTCATAGATTTGAAGACTTTCTCCTATCCATTTTGCATTCATCTCCTTCTTCATTCAATCATATCAAGCATAAATACATCCACGATCTATGATTTGGAAAGTGTATATATATTTCATAGGTAAAGACATCCTGCGTTCTATCAACATACATTCAATCAAGAAAGTATACATCTTTGTGGGTATAGCGGATTCATATCCATTGTCATGCCCAAAAGTTTGGGTCAAAACACAACCAACAAATTTTTTTTTTTTAAGGTGAAAAAGTTCCATGTTGAAGTTGCGGGAAAGAGGATTCAATGAGGAGGTCACAAAAGACTCTGGCGTTCAACCTTAATAAAGTTGAAACCATAAGATGCTAGGTGGTGTTGATATAATCGAAGAAGATCGTTGATCATCGATCTAAAAGGCTTATAGGTTATCTAGGAGAAATTGAATGTTATAGTTTACGTCATTCTAAAAATAGGTTATCCATATCCCAATAGGGTACATACCAAACCAATATGATCTTATAATTGTGAGGTCTATTTAAGGAAATAATGAATATGAAATTTAATTTGTCGTTTGCATCAATATTTGTTTTCAAATGAATAAATGCTAGTTCAATTTATAATTACGACATACCCATTTAATCAATGTACTTTTAACCAATTTAATACTCTCAAGGGTAACAATAGTTTAAGATAAATATTATCAAGTTTA
>MU226563.1:754686-793318 GCA_018584345.1 Thuja plicata
ATCATAATTCAAATGCAGGCTTGCAACATATAGAATACATTCATTATTTCAATTCAATTCAATCTACATAATTTGATTGCATAACTCCATAGTACTCCTAATCCAAAAGATTCTCAATTTTCCTTAGAATGATATTTAAGATAGGTTGATGGTTCAACATCGGTAAGGGGTGACCATAATAGTCAGGTCCTATAAAATTCTTATTCACAAGTATGATTAAATTTCCTATTCTAGGAAAACAAAATGCAGAATAATCCTATTAGTCTAGGATCTCACAAATCCTTTTTCAAGGTTCTAATAATATCACCAAAACCTCACTATGGTATAACCATATAATACATCATCAAAACATTATTCATCCTACTTGTAGGAGTTACTAGAATTATCACATCAACTATTAATTTAATCCAAGATAACTTAAGACTTAACACATAACTAATTTGGCATTTACATCTCAACTTCTCGAATCTAATCCTTTCGACAAAAGTACTCAATGGACCCTTAATAATCTAGTTGGATCTATGATCTGCAGGGTAACATACTACATCCAAGATTCACTTACACAATTAACAACCTAGAGATATCACCTCTRTCATTGCGACACTAAAATAGGTACTGATATGAAGGTACAATAGATAGTTCTATCCCGAGGTACAAATCTGTTAGAGATTTACCAATCATCTAGATACTACAACACCCCTTAATCCTTCGACATCGAAGTGTCGAGGGAAAGGTGGAAATGGGGTGGGCCTTACATCCATCCACAAGGGTTTGAAAAGAAAGTTGAATACTTACATTTGTCTTGTTTTACATGATTTAATTTTTTCATTTCAAGGTTGATTCATCTACAAGAGCTTGACCAAGGCAATCCCCTTTCCCCCAATAATTTCCCCTTCTCTTGTGTGTAGGTGCAGATTCAAGTTCCAAAGTTGGATTTGCGGATCTGGAAGTGTAGTATCAGTTATAGTCCTAAGACCTTCAGATTCATACCTCCAAGGTATAGATAAAACCACCTTCAACCTATACCTAGATATAGGTCAAACCAAGTTCAACTTGTTCCTACAACACTCAAATTTTCACAGATACGAAGTTTCATCCTCCACTAGCCTTCAAGGTGAGTTATTCATCATTTTTTCCTTTTTAGCACTTACTTTCGTACACTAGATCTAATATATTGTTTTTTTATCATTTCATGAGTGTTTTCCTTAATTTAATTTCATATATTTCATTTCTATTATATCATTTCTATATAAACAGAAAGCAAGATCCTGAAACCACTTATTTCTTCCAAGACTAGGTCATACATTAGCATCCCTTCATCTACTTGGGTTGTGCTGATCAGATCTAGTCTAAATAGGGATCACATTTTAGGGTCCCTTTTCAATATACATGTGTGACTTGGTGGTTTACCATTTATTACCATTTCACCATATATATTTTTGTGAACCCAATGTAACTTATGCATGACTTAATGGTTTACCATTGATCACCATTTTACCATATACACCATAGATTATCTCTTGCATTCTTTGGCTAGATAGATTTTCCATTCCCATATTTAGATCTACTTTTTTTTTGTTACATGTTATGCATTTAGATATAGCTTCATTTTTTGTTAAATCCTCTTTCATATCTAGATCTACTTTTTATGCATTGTGATAACTCTATTTCCTTTACATTTTTGCATTCAATCTTACTTTATTTTCAATCCTTTGTGTATGAGCTTTATCACTTTGATTCCAACCTATAGTATTCTGGTTAGAAGAATTTGTAGACTCATGGGTTCCTTCCTCCCACCCAAGTGCAAAAGCTTACTCATGAATTTGAAAAGTTGGAACATTGGTTAGCTCAAGAGAATCATAATTCTTAAGCTCTTTCCATTGTAGAAGGGGTAAAGAAACTCATAAATAATAATGAACATGGTCTTAAACTCTTGCATGGAATTTCTCATCTTATTAATCCCAATGTTAAACCTCTTATGGAATGTGCTCAATAATTAGGTTGTTTACCCCCTAATACAAGTGTTGAAACTTCTTTACCTATCTCCACTTCCATTCCTAGTCTTTCCTAATCCTATTCTTCCTTCTCTTCCCAAAAGTGTTCTATGTATTTTATTGCGTTCATTTATGCCTTCTTATCATAGTTTTCCTTTTTCATATCCCAATCCTACTTCCAAAAATGCTCCTACTATGATTCATGATTCTTCAAACATTCCCTCTATTTCACAAAATATTCTTAACATTTCTAATGTTTCTCCTCCTATCATTTCTTGCATTGATTCTACCATTAATAGCTTACCTCAAACCGTGTCTTATTTGCAATAACAACTTGCTTCCTTGACTCAATCCAAATTAAACATTACAACATGTGATATTTCTATTCCTTTCTCCATAGATATTGTCCAGGCTATTATTCTGCAAGGTATTGAGATTCCTCATCTCGAGACCTATAATGGTAAGGGTGATCCTGTGACTCATGTTAAAACTTTTCAAACGTTGTGTAGTGATTTATCTCATGACTATAGTTTCATGACAAAGTTGTTTACTAGAAACTTTCAAGACAAAGCCTTGCAATTTTACTATTATTTTCCTCCTTGTTCCATCGATTCCTTCCATAAGCTTGCTAATGCTTTTATTCAACAATTTCAAAATAACATTGGTCCTTAAATTTCTTTGACTGATTTAATGCATTGTAAACAAGGTGTTACATAAAAAATTAGTGACTTCATTGGTAGATTTAAGCATTGTAATGCTCATATGTCTTATCCTATGCCTGATTTTGATATAAAACACATTTTTATTACTAATTTAAAAGGAAATTAGAGATAAGATACTCCTTAATATATTCTCTTCCTTTTCACAATTATGTGTAGTGCTTCATCATTATCAACTTCAAATGAGTCAATTTGAGAGCAAAACTCCAATGACTCCTATTTTCATTGACAAGAGTGATGTCGCATACAATTTCAACAAATTTTAGAAGACTAACAACTACATCAGAATCAAAAAATCATCTAACACATTTGATGAACAAGTGGTAGCAGCATCCAAAGGTGTGGTTCCTTTGTCCTCTATGTTTAGACCTTCTCATACTTTAACTCCACTTTTTAAATCTGTATAATTTGATGTTTAAGTTAATGAATTCAAGCATGATTAAACTTCTTCCTATCAAAACAATTGACCCATCCAAACCACCTTCTAGATTCTTTTATCCCAAATATTTCTATCAATTCCATCATCAACCTGGTCATGCTACTAAAAAATGTTATTCCTTGAAAAATGTGGTTCAAGACCTTATTGATTCTAATGTTATATTTGTAGATGTTGATATCAACCAGGAAAATTCATTACACCTCATAATCATAATTTGCAAATATACGCTAATCCTTTGACATCTCATTCAACCAACACTAGTGAACAACCTTCTTCTTCCATGCACATTGATTATGATGAGAAATTTGATGAAGCCACTCATATTGGCAACCAAATTGAACATTTCCAACCTCAAAAAAACCTCAACCTTCTCCACCTCAATATTGCATTATCTTTGATCCTACTAAAACAATTAAGGCACCAGATGGTCCTCTTTACATTGTCTCTAGGGTTGATGGTATTCCTTCCTGCGGTACACTTGTTGATCACACTTGCATCATGAATGTGATAACTCAAGAAGATATTTTTAGTAAATTATTGCATAGAGATCTATATGATAAATCTGCTGTCTTGATTAAAAAATTTCAACGGTTTCATTTATCCTTCCCATGGTTCCATTTATTTTCCTATAGAAGTTGGTGGTAAAACTTTGGACACTAATTATAGTATTATTGCCACTTCTGATCAATTTCAAGTTAAATTTGTATTCCTTGTCTTACCTCTATGAATGTTGTGGCTTATCCTATTCATAAATGTGTTAAAATTTCTCATAATGGAGAGATCCTGGTAGTTAACCATAATCTTTATTAGCCTTTTGTGCCACAAGACTCCATTGACCTTGATTTATTTTGGTTGTACATTCCTCAACCAACTAAAGTTCATCTTAATTATCATTTTCGATCATACCAAGCCTTTAAGATTCAAAAGATTTGTGAACTAAGAAAACCAAAGGATGATCCTAGTCATGGAATTCTTACTAGACCACCTATTCCTCCTTATCTTTCTATTCCACCTCCTATTGATCATACGCATCCTCTTCCTATCATCTCTCAACCTAGTGTGGTTTCTTCAGTTCTTCCTCCTAAAGAAGAAAAGGACCCGATGTTGATTGAACCTATCCCAACCCAAATATCTCAAAAAAAACAAATGTAACTATCATGCTCATGGTCATAATAAAAAATGACATGATAAAGCCCATGAATTTTCTTCTCAAAACATTTATTTACCTCATACCCCTCCTCCATACTTCACTTCCCTTTGACCAAATCATGCTTGAGCATGTTGGTTCAATTTTCTTACTGATTCATAATAACTTGAAATAACAAGTATGCTCTATTATATTTCCCAAACACTGACCAAGAAAGAAAAATAATATTAGTAACAAGGTATTTATACCTTCTTAAATTTGAGCTCCAGAGATTCAGGTGGGTGTGCCTATTTTCTACTTTGTATACTTACACAAAGTAATAACCAAGCTGACAGTGGATTTTACAAAGCACTCACTGTGTAATTTATGGGTTAAAAAAACAAAACACATCAAATTAGGAAGGTATTGATTGAATTATGATAGTATCCACCCACTCCATTTAGATAAAAGACCAGTGCCTTATCCTAGGGCTTGGAGTCACTTCAATATACAAAATCTCCAATAACAACATACACTTTAAAGTACACTTGCAAATTTCTTGCAGAAAATGAATATGCTTTACATATCATTCCACATTTACCTTATAGATACAATCATCAAATTTGTAAGAAACATCAAATCATACTGAAATTATTCAAAGGGAATTAATTCTCTCCTTAAAAGAAACCCTAAAAAAATCTCACAATCTGCCTTACAGATAGATAAATTGAAAAGTTTGTAACTATGCAATTTAAAAAAAAATTGAAATTCAGAACAAAGACAATTATATTTGGAACTTAAAATTTGCATATGAATTTGCATTTGTATTGATATCAAGTATTTAGTACATCTAAAATAAGATACAACACATCTATTCAAAATTTTGGTCTTATACTAGAGTTACAATCTTATCGATTCAAAAATGGCTATTCTTCTATATCTCTCAAAGTAGTCTTGGAATCCTTTTATATGTAAGGATGCAACAAGCTTCAAACTACTTTTGAGGAACCTAATATTTTTACAACAATTTCACAAGACAATCCAAGGATAAAAATCCACAACGATGAAACAATCATGAGAAAAATAGGTTGTTGGAGAATCAATAGGTTTATTTCTTCTTCAACACGGCATCCCACCTATTAACCTCCTTGTCAGTTGGTCAGTCAAATGCTTTTTCTTGTTCTTGTTAGAAACACTGAGAGGGGGGGTGAATCAGTTTTTAGCTATTTATTCAATTTCAGCAACTTTAAACATAAAACAATTATATATGACTTGAAGCTTAACACAAGATCACATAACACATGATATAGTTATGGGGAAACCTTGATTAGAGGAAAACCCCGGTGGGAATTAGTACCCACAAATATTGCACTAGTATAATGACCTTGTTAAAGTTCCTTTGCCTTGTTAGGAGCAGTCTTTACAATGCAAGTACAATGACCTGGTTAAAGGCTTGACCCTGTTAGGAATCTTTTACAAACAACCTTGTTAAGGGTGAGGACTCACTATCCAAGAGCTCACTTCTCAATGAGAAAGAAGGCTACAACCTCCTAAGAATAGATATGCACTATATCCAAAAGTGAACTGTTGTATGTGACACAGATGTCTAATCAGTTCCATTAATTCACTTATGCTCTTATCTTCTTTAAGGTATCTATCTCATACTGATATCTTCATACTGATCTTCTATATGTCTTCTCTGACTGTTTCTTCGACACTTCAAATATATCTTTACATTGCATATATATGTTTATGCCTGAATAGACGCAACTATAAACAAGACCTTAGTTAGCCCAAAAACAACATACACAACACTTCCAAATAGATTGGGTTAAGCGTGTTTATAATAGTGTTTAATACATGATTACAAACTTATTACAATAGGCTCTTAGCCTTTACATAACAAAAGATTACATGCTAATCAAAAACATGAAGTCGGCTTCATACTCTATATTCTAAACTGCTAGTGTACTTGTTCTTTCTGTAACTTGTCTGTACTACCATTCCATACCATGTGTGTATAGGGTAAGCATAAAAACATACCATAGAGCTTAATTTTGAACACACATATCCTGATGTGGTCGTACACATGTGCATTGATGCTCTGATCGACTGCAAGTCACTGTTCTGTATTGTCTTCTACACTTAGTCAATTTTCACTTCATAGTTTACTGTCAAAACTTCATATAAATTTGTTGCCATAATGACAACACAAAATAAGCCATATACTCCCTGGGAGTCAACTTGCCAACAATATCCCCCTTTGTCGTTAATGGAAGCAAAGGAATGTGGCTAAGTTACTCAAAATTGACTAATATCAAAAACCGTATATTTTCTTCTCTTAATATATACTATATATTTCTTTGCATATCTATACACTTTTCCTCATACATAAATTACTCCCTTTGAAGTTAATGACAAAGGTGTAAAAATTGTAAGTCTTTAAATACTTACTCCATGTATACATCTGGATAGGATATCTGTAGATTCTTCATCTCTTGCTGCCAAAATGCCTTTAGTGCATCAATTTTTTGGAGATGGGCGCATAAGGCATATGTAAGCTTTTCCATCTTTGTCAAATCCATGCGGGGTCCTTGATCATAGGTACCAATGGTTGCATCAATCTGTTTAATGTTCTCATCAAAAACTACTAAGGAGGGCGCAAGCACATTTCTCAATTGAGTCTGCCTGATCCTTATCTTACTGATCTCCATTTTAGCTTTTTCTATCTTGTCCAATTGACCTTAATAGATATTTTTGTAGATTTTCATGTCTTGCGTGGATGTTTCAACTAATTTTCTAACATTTTCAACCAAGATATTTGCCTCCTCTATCTTTTTTATGTGTTCAGAGGTGAGTTTGCATCTGTCCATATAGTTTTCTACAACCTTCCTACCTTTTGCTGCCAATTCTTTCAGCATAGACTGACCAATCTTTAATGAGTTTAGATCTAAGGTAAAGTTCTTTACCAGTTCATTTAATCTTTCCTTTTTATACTCATCTTCTGCAATTCTCGTAGCTGAGTCTACTAAGCTTGTAAAATGTGCTTTGAAGCTTGTTAGGATGTTGTCTACATCATCAACTGACTGAATTTTAGCTACTTTCTTGTCCGCAGGCACTAGGTCATTCAGAATGTTTGCTGATTCCAAGAAGAGAGGGTTTCTCATAACCTATTTCTCTTTTTTTTTTTCCATGGCTAGGACACTGATCTTGATCAGGTCTTCTTCTCGCCATGCATCCAGACTTACTGAGTCAGGAGTTAAACTTGACAACAATGAGTTTCATGGTTGAATGGATGGTGTGAATATAGTATTCTGACTAGTATCCATGCATTCACTTTTTAATGGGATTTCTATAACTGGTATCTCATTAGTTTCATTGTCTTGTTCTTTATTAAAATCTATTGAATCATTAATGGGGACTTCATCTTACTGTAAAGATGTGTCATCAGTGCATACCTCCTTTGTTTCTTCAGTGCTTACAAATGATTTATCAACTTTGTCCATATCATTATCAGATGTAGTCATGGATATCTTGATATTATCAATCACTATAGTATCCCCTGAATCTTTCATTGTATCATAAGTTATTGAAACTGAGGGTGCTGAAACCTATGGACCTGTCTTAGGTGCATTCTGAATCACTGTTTTCGTAACCTGTTTGAGAGGAACTGGAGTTACCTTTGTTGTATGTGTCATTAATGGATACATATGTCTATCCATAAACACTTGTGCAAAATCTTTTTCAGTCTCTTTCCCAACTAACTCATACTCTTTGTTCATAATATGAAGATTCCTTGTCTTTGTTCTGAGATGAGGCTTTACCAAATCTAATATAATTTCCTTCTCATCATGTGCACAAACAAGAAGAAGATTATCCAATGTTTCTTCTCTAATCCTCATAGCTTCCTTGATTGCATGCCTTTTCATTATCTCTAGAATGTTCCATAGCTTGTTTGGTATCACTATTTTGAGTTCTAGAACTGACTTTTTAAACTTGATCATGTGAGAGATGAGCATAGAGTGTATCTCAGATTTATCTATCTCCTCATATTTGTCATAAACCTTTGTAATTGTATCCAATCTCCCTTCATTGACAATCTTGTTCCTTAAGACATTAAGACTAGGTCTGAAACCTACCTCAGGAGGAGCTTGTGTGTTCTTTACCTTGCTCCTTGTAGTTCTTGAGGATGGATGACTAGTGGGTGCTTGCTTCCTTCTTCTAGACTTTATGCTTGGTACAGAAGGTGGAGAGGATTCCAGATCAATGGTGGTTGATGGCGCAGATGTGTCTATATTTGATTTCTTATTTTTATTTTTAGGCATATCATCAGTCTTTACTATTTTCACTTATGTAGGAGTTTTCTCAAGTTCTTTGGCTATCTTAGCTTCTCTAGCTCTGTCAAGATCTTCTTGTGTAACACCATGAACTTTTAGGATATTTCAGGTAATCCTTGATGCCTTCCTTTTGTTTTCAGCACTGTATAATATAGAATCAACTTGATTTGTCTTTTCTCTATAAGTACCCCATCTAGGTTCATTGGGGTCCTTGGGCATAGATAGGAGGACTTGTGCATAACCTTCCAAAACATGTTCTTCAACTTCATAACCAAGAGGGTGAATCCATTTTTTTCTAGGCTCAACTACCTCCATGCAAGTACAGTCAGTTTCCACCATGAAGCATAAGGTGTCTTTGTACTTCTCAACTATTTTCTCAGGTATCTTGAACCTCTTTTGCATCTTTATCCTGAAATTTTTGATATCCATGTCCATAGAATCCTTTTCACTACTCTCTGATGTATCTTTTAGTGATATCTAAGACATATTGGGCTTGCTCCTATCTAGGTAAAGATATGAAACTTTACCAACAATATGGAAGTACAGATAGATGATCAATGAGCCAAACCTAAATATCTTTCTCTTGTCATGCTTAATGGCTTTGATATTCTCTATCAGTTGTGCGCACAATAATTCACAAATATTGTACTAATTGTTATCTCTCACTATCCTTGTTGCTGCCAGAACTGTTGTTGCGGACACACTATTCAATCTACTTGCTTGCTGAAACTTGTATCCAAGTATCATAGTGAGTAGTTTGATGTCATTCTCCCTAATGGGAGCAACAATCATGCCACACCTATCACTTCTAGATAAGAAGACTTGTTCAACCTACTTCTTAACATCCTTGCCAGTAGGAAGAGCTGGTCCAGTCTTAGGATGTCCAGTCATCTCATGAATTAGATCTACAATGATGCAGAAAAGAACCTCACATATCCAGTATAGATCATCATGTATCTTGTTCAATAATATCTTCATCCATTCTGGCTCATAGAACTCATGCATATTGGAATACTCAAAGATAGGGTTATCAGTGAGATGCATGTATTCATCCTTGAATGTATAGTCTAGTTTCATCATAGAACCCATGAGAGATGCAATGTTGTTGTCTCCAACTATTTCCTTCTTGCAATAAACATATGCGTGGATGTCTTCTACATATACGGCTCCAAGCAGAGTCCTAGAGAATGCTCCTTCAACATCATCTAGTATGGACTTGAATGGATGCTTTTTAAAGACAAATCTCTTCCTTTCAGCAATGTTGAATATAATAGGGGTTGCCATACTTACTTGCAACTTGGTTAAGTAGGGTTTCATGATGATTCTAAAATGATGTGACTGCTAGGGTTTCATTCCAATCATTAATCCATTCACAAACCAACTAATCCTTTAAGCTATAGTGCTTTGATGCTCGATGCTTATCTACTTTCTGAATGCTTCAATATCAAATGCAAAGTGAGTTTTTTAAGATCTTTTGCCAATTTATATAAAGATTAATTGCATTTAATGCTCATTTCCATAAAGCGGTTTACAGAGATAATTTCAAACTTTTGTTCTGAACGAAGTAAAGGCAATGCGTGAATGCATACAACCTTAATTTGTGATCACATGCATGAATCCATAGGTGCATACTCAGAGGTGAGTATACCAGCCACACAGGGGTTCAGAGCTAGAATAGCTCCCCCTAAGACCATGAGGGTTAACTATCCAAAAGTAGAAGGTGAGTCCACTAAGGATGCATCTACTACCTTTTTCTCTTCATTGTCCTTCTTTACTTCGACCCATATTTTATCTGAGTTAGCTTTAGCTTCCATAAACTTAACTTCTCCTGATTCTTCAAACAAAGACTTCTTAGGATTCTCTTGCCCTTTTTCTCTTGATCTGCAATACCTTGAGCTATGTCCATCCTTTCAACATGAGTGACAAATGATAGGAGGTCTGATGTTGTTATTCATCATGCTACATTTTTTGGCTGTGTCCATTATAATTACATATCTGACATGTAATGTTCTACAAGTTTCTTTGAGGTTGATTTCTCTGATTTAATTGAGTTTGATTCATTTGGTTTAGTTGTGGCTGATTTCTTTGATTTGTTCTGCAATGAATAGCCCTATGACCAAACTTATTGCAGGAGTAACAGTATCCATTGAAGGGTCTTACATTCTTACAATCTCTTGCCAAGTGTCCATGCTTGTTATAGGTATAGCAAGTATGGTTGACTACCTTGTACTTATCTTTTGGTGGTTTTTCTTTGGTATCTTCATGATTCTCAATTTTCTTTTCTTCTGAAGATTCTATTTGAGCTTTATTTCTTTCTTGTAATGAGTTGATCTCAATTTGAGCTAGACTATATCCCATACTAGTGGTATCACCTTTTAGTTTTTGTGCATAAAGCTATGATTGAATTAGATCAAAACTTGTGTGTAGTTTGTCAATCTTGTCTTTTGATCTTGATAATTCAGATTCAATCTTATTCTTGATGTTTTCCAATTCCAAGATTTTCATATTGGCTTGAATGAGTTCTTCATCTAACTATTTATTTTATTTGTTCTTCTCTTCAATAGCTGTGAGGCTATTAGATAATTGATCATTCAATTCTTCTATCTTATCCTTTAAAGATAAGTTTTCTTCATTCATTTTCTTGACCATTTTCCCCAAATCATTCTTAGAGCAATCTTTCAGATCTTTTCTTAGTTTATTGATAAGAATTTGTGAGCCATCAACTTTTAGCTTGAGTCCCTTATTTTCTTTCTCAGATCTATCTAGATCTTTAAGGGCTACTTCAAGATTATTTTTCAAATGTGTGACTTCTGATGAATCTGTGATCTCCTCAAGTGATTAAACTTTTCTTTTAGAGGACCAGAGCTCTGATACCAATTGTTGGAAACACTGAGAGGGGGGTGAATCAATGTTTAGCTATTTATTCAATTTCAGAAACTTTAAACATAAAACAATTATATATCACTTTAAGCTTAACACAAGATCACATAACACATAATATGATTACGGGGAAACCATGATTAGAGGAAAACCCTGATGGGAATTAGTACCCACAAATATTGCACTAGTATAATGAACCTGTTAAAGTTCCTTTGCCTTGTTAGGAGTAGTCTTTATAATGCAAGTACAATGACCTGGTTAAAGGCTTGACCCTGTTAGGAGTATTTTACAAACAACCCTGTTAAGGGTGAGGACTCATTATCCAAGAGCTCACTACCCAATGAGAAATAAGGCTACAACCTCCTGAGAATAGATATACACTATATCCAAAAGTGAACTAATGTATGTGACACAGATGTCTGATCAATTCCAGTTATGTTCTTATGCTCTTATCTTCTTTAAGGGCTCTATCTCATACTGATATCTTCATACTACTCTTCTATATGTCTTCTCTGATTGTTTCTTTGACACTTCAAATATATCTTTACATTGCATATATATGTTTATGCCTGAATAGACGAGACTATAAACAAGACCTTAGTCGGCCCAAAAACAATATACACAATGCTTCCAAATAGATTGGCTTAAGCATGTTTACAATAGTGTTTAATACATAATTAAAAACTTATTACAATAGGCTCTTAGCCTTTACATAACAAAATATTACATGCTAATCAAAAACATGAAGTCGGCTTCATACTCTGTATTTTGAGCTGCTAGTGTACTTGTTCTTTTTGTAACTTGTCTGTACTGCCATTTTGTACCATGTGTATGTAGGGTAAGCATAAAAACATACCATAGAACTTAAGTGTGAATGCACATATCCTAATGTGGTCATACGCATGTGCGATGATGCTCTGATAGACTACAAGTCACTGTTCTGTATTGTCTTCTACACTTAGTCAATTTTCACTTCATAGTTTACTGTCAAAACTTCATATGACTTTGTTGCCATAATGAAAAAAAAAATAAGCCGTATACTCCCTGGGATTCAACTTTCCAACAGTTCCAACTTTTCAACAGCATCTATGACCACTTTGGCATCGATAATAAACTTAACTAGATCAACCTCAAATTTTATCAGAACATCCATCAAACCATTGAGATAATCAGTGTCAATATACTTGTTTATGTGTTCACTTACATCATCACTTTTCCAAATAGAATCAAATTCTCCATCCCAAACAAAATTATCATTCAGTTCATTGTCATCATCATAAATTGGCAATATCACTGCATTGTATCCCTTCCCAAATAATTGCAACTTGTTCTTAATTAGAACATCCTTCCCATTGAAAAATGCATAAGAGGAATTTATTTCCATTATGTTAGTTTTAGTGATCTTAGGAGGGAAGTCATCACTATGCAACATAGCAGTGTTCAGTCTATCCATTAGTTTTCTCCTTCCTAACCACAAATTGAACATGGGATCTAGAAATTCCATAGTGTTAGAGGCCACATTACTTGCATCTTTCAATGAGTTGTGCAATTGATTCACTATCATTTCTTTCCCCTTCAACACATCAACTCTATTCTTTAATTATTCCAAAACAATAGCAATAGCCTTGGCATTATGTTCCTTCTTTGTTGGCCATGTTTTTCCCTCCATAAATGTTGCATCACCCTGAGTCTTTGTAGATGCATCAGCTTTTTCTGTCACTAGCACTTGAAGAGGATAATTTTCATGTTTTTTTTTAGTTCTTCTAGCTAATCTTCCAAATTGTTCTTCCTGATGATTACTTCTTCATATTTCCTGGCCAAGACAATCATCTGGTTGAAGGTTTACTCATATCTTCTAAAAAGATCCTTTTTCTTTTCTAAATTCATGAATGAGACCTGGGTCATGAAATGAGAAATCTTTTTATCCCTAGTGTTGTGAAAATCCCATATCATCCTATCTATCTTCCTTTCCTCTCTTATGGCCAACACATGTGGTTTTTTTGTAGGAAGATCCAGGGACCAAATAGCTAAGGTCTTTCATTTAGGATCAAAGTGTGACCCTCTTAGTACATCATCAATTTAAAAATTTTATTTGAACATGGTGTTGTCTTGTTTCTTGATTTGATATAGGATGAAAGTAGAGTGGATGTCCCAATCAGGCATTAATAGTAGTCCACTACTATTGACCAGTTCTCTTGTCTGCTCCACAGTGATCAATTCACTGTTGGGATCATATTCTTGAAGAGTTTTTACAATCTCTTCATTTCTTTGTTCACCACCTTCCTCTGAAACCAAGCTCTGCCTCAAATTACTTTGTTTCATTTTTATTAAGAAGCTTTTGAATTCACTAGATTTGATAAAATCATCATCCTTCATGAACTCATTAGACATCATAACCCTTTCATTGAGCTATGTTGCAAGTGTTGGAATTAATGGGAAGTAGTATTGAGAGGGGAGGGGTGAATCAATACCTCTAAAACTTTAACACCTTTCTTGATTTATTAGTAATCATACATTACTGCATTACCAACCATTACTGTTGTTCTTTCTTATGTATGTATTGTTCATTCATAATCTTTAATGGTTCACAATATTCATAGAAACATTCATGAAAATGATAAACACATAACACAAGATATGGTGTCGCAGAAAACTCCTGTTAGGAAGTAAAAACTGTGGTGGCGATGGCACCCACAAAACTTCACTATCTGCAGAATGGAAGGGAGCCAGTTAAGGCTTACAATTTGATCACTTTTGATGATCTACCCTATTAGGAGTATTAAGGTGGAGACCTATTAAGATCTACTCTGTTAAGAGCTTTAGCAACACTGATTTAAGTGTGCACTCAATTATGAGATTTTACAATAGGACGGTTAAGTCCACCTTTCTTGAAAGGATTTTATTAGTGTACTACACTTGTTAGAATGAGTAAAAATGTTGACCTGACTACATACAATCTATAATTTCTGATTACAGATCCAGTAAATCTCTCAGAAGTATAATATCACCTTAATTAATTGATGAATACTTTTTCTCTACTTGTCGGTAGCCTCTGTTCTGTTCTTGAAACTAACTTGATTATTTTTCTGTCCTTCTACATGAATTCTCTATCTGGTCTCTAGTTGCTCTCCGTGGCTACTATCTTCATTGAATAGAAATTATTCTCAATGGATTGAGCACCTATTTATATAAGTATTTGACCTATCTTGGAATTCATGCATTACAATGTTAACTCTTAGATCCAAGGTTTACAACTTGACCTTGATCTTTAGTTTGCATGTTTTAAATCAGTAAAACTAATTAAAAAAATAGTAAATACTTTGCTTCCTCCACACATAATGGATTTAAAAGTAAATCAAGAAGCTATAAATACAACTTCAGTGATTTATCTAACGTGGAAAGTCAGAACCACTTTTTGTAGGATGTAACTGACTGTCGGTTCTTGGTTGTCGGTTTGAACTTGAAATCTGTCGGCGTTCCTTTGTTGAACTATTTGTTAGGTTCCCTTTGTATGTTGGGTTCCTCTCTTTGCTTATTCCATCGGGTTGCATTGTTGTTACTCGTCGGGTTTCCTTTACCTTTTTGTCATCAGATAACACTTAACAGTATTTTTTGGGAAACCTTGTCACCGAGTAGTGCAGTGCCCTGTCTATCGGTTGTGTAAACCAATGGTGCAAATCATGTATTTCTCTAAGTATACTAATGGAAAAATATAATGCCTTTAATCTCCCCCTTTGACACTAGTATCAAAAACGGATATGTGCATAATACTAAAGTGTTTAGTATGTACACCATGTCTGTATCCTTGTCATCATATGACTCCCCTTGACTTTATGCATCGTTATAGTGTATGTATATGTACATGTACATTATTCATTCTCTGTGTGTACATTATTTCCCCTTTATTTTACTATACATATGATTTCCTCTTTTTAACACAGGTGAATGAACATATCAAATTCCCCCTTTCTTTGATACTGATGACAAAAATGTACAACTTATAATATGCCAAAATTGTGACCAAAATGTGCAACTTACAATGTGTCAAATATGTTAGAATAGGTTGTTTTGATATCTTCAAGAATTTTCTCCCATTCTTCTTTCAGTTGTTCTAGTGCCATGTGTTGTAGCTCTAGCCTTGCATGCATATCATAAATGTTGTCTAGGACAGACATTTTTGGGGTGGCAATTAGTGTATTTGCCTATGTCATATATTGTTGTAGGAGTGTAAGTGTCGGTAAGAGCTTAGCTTGGAGCTCATTTACCTCATCTCTGTACTTCATCTCTGTAAACTATATGTCATGTCTCTATTTCCTAGCCTGTATGATTTGTTCATTGTGCAATTTAAGTGCTTCTTCAGTGTTGGTGAGACTTTGTGCATTGGACTTAAGATCAACATCAATTTTTCTATCTTATCGATATACTCCTAAGTGAGTTGATCTAAAGTGCAAAATTTATGTATTAAGGTAATAGCTTCTGATATAATTGGATCAATTGTACTTACCAATTCAGATAGCTTGACCTTTTTCAGTGCCACTTCCTGGCTTATTTTCTCGGCTAGCTTGAACTCATACTTTTGTTCAAGTCTCTCTTCCATAACCTTCTCAGCATCAATATTCTAAGATGTTATTGCATATGTGACTATGACCAGTTGATCAAGCATTGGAACTTTTTGATCAATATCTATATTAGGTACAATCTGTTGAAGTATTCCTTTTTCTACTTCTAGTACCTTGGCCTCTTTTGATGCTCTCTTCAGTCTGTCTTGAATAGATATTCTCTCATAGAGCTTAGCATACTTTGTCAATGCAGTTGGATCCAATTTTCTTGGATCACAGACTGGAATCTCAATGATTTCATCTAGAGTTACTAGATTCTTATTCTTTCCTTTCTTCTTCTTTGAGATTTGAGGGGATGTAGATGTATGAACTACCATAGCTAGTTCATTTATTCTCTCTAAATTACTTGGTGAAGGATTTTTAGAAGATGCTTCTTATGTCTTCTACTTAGGTGGCACCTGTCATTTATGTGAAGATGTCTCTTCATTAACTTTGGGTGTTTCTGCAGAATGTGCTTCTGATTTCTTCTCTAGCTCATCCTTATTTTCTTCTTCACATTTCTCTATTGGTTTGTCCCATGTTTCCTTTTGAGTTTCCTTCTTATTTTGATCAGTAGAAGTATCTTTTTTATCATTGGTTTTAGCTTGCTCTGCATTTGTATCAGTGGTTTCTTTAGCTTCTCCATCACCCTTGTCCTCAGGTGTGCTTGTTTCCTTTTCATTAGATCCATCATTGCCCTTTAGTATGTTTATTACCTTCATTAAGATAGGCATGTTACTTTGAGTTGTAGCTTGGGATTTGTCAATAGTGGTGTCCTGATCATTGGTTTGAGCCTTGTTAGTAGTGACATCCTCATCTTTTTGTGTTTCTTCTACAGGATCTGTTACTTTTGATTCCATAATTGAAGTATCATGCTCTGTCTTATCAGCAACAACAATTATTGTACCATCTGATGTCTGCAATTCTTGTTGCTTTTGTTGATCCTTAAGTGTGATAAATATGACATCATCTTTCTTCTATGGATATTTTTTAGAGTCATAGTTAGTGATATCTTGGATAATATCATCCATGACTGTGCCTATGTTAATAGGCTCATTATCACTTTCAGTATTGTCTAGAGCAATGTATTGAGGACTTGCATTTTCTTTTTCCTCCTCTCTATGAGGTGTGTTGGTGAGAAGTAGTTGATTCTCACCACTTTTTGACTCTTCCGGTAGATCCAGGAGTTGTCTCCATTTATGTTCAGTCATAGTATCTAGATCAATGAACTTGTTTTCTAGCACTTTGTAAGCTCTTATCTTTGCAACAAATTTTCCTGAGTGCTTTTTAAGTATTTCTTTGATCTCTTCAACTTTAGATTTAGGAGGCATCAATCTCACAAGTACCCTTTCCATTGCTTCTCTCTTTTTTTGTAGGGCATATGACCATTGTTGGTATATCCTTTTACCTAGCTCGTTAGGTATTTGATTGACAAATTCTGCAGGTGCATAATTGTTCTTGATCATTAACTTTATGACTGCCTCTTATATCTTATTCTGATTCTCTGGGTTAAGTGTATCCCATTGTTTGATCTTCTCATCAGTCATTGTACCATGTGTAGCAATGGATTTGGTAGCTTCATCCACTATTTGATTTCTAAAGCTCTTCTTTTCTACATCAGGCTCATCATCTTTAGTGTCATCTATGTCATCCTTTTTCCTAACCAACCTTTTCCTCTTCTTTGGACATGTTGTTTTGATATTTTGTTGCCTTGTTCTCTTAGCTGGCTACTTCCTTACGTAGGTCCTTACTTTACCTTTCTTGAGGGGCGTTGTATTGGTTGTAGCAGTTTGATTCCTTGTCCTCTGCTTCTTTGCAGGAGGTGGAGGTGTATTAGATTCAATCTTTTTAGAATCTGATTTATTTTCTTCTTGTTCCTCACCGATGGTGCCATGTTTATCAGTTGACTCTGGTTGATCTTGTTCCTTGTCTATTACCGATAGAATCTTTTTGATATTTTTAACCATTTTGTCCTTTTTGTTTACAGTCTTTTTTATTTCTAGGCCTTGTTTTATCTTTCATTTTGCCTCTTCATATGTTCCAAAACTTGGTTGTTTCTTATCAATGGCCTCATTACTTAATGCCTCAATTGCACTTCTAGCTTGATCAATGTTGATCTCATAATCTATTGGAGCTAACCAGGCTATTCTTGGTACAACCGGTTTGATATGAGTGAAGTTTGTGTCCGCCATAAAAACATATTTCATCTTTATGTTTTTCAACTAGCTGTTCAAGAATCCTAGTCCTCTCCATCATTTTTTCCTTGAACTCAAGGAAGTAAGTAGACATAACAGACTCAAAACTATCTCCTAGTGACTTAATTAGTTCACTAATCTGTTGGGTTACCGGTTTGGTAGTGTCCCATACTACTTTCCTACTGAAGGAAAGTATTCTTGAAAATAGAAAATGATGCACATGATAAGTGAGCCGAACTTACATGTGTTGGTCTTTGCAGACCTAATTTCGATCATATTTGTATCAAGTTGTTTTAATAGGATCTCACATAGATCCATCTGAATTCCTTTGGTTATTATCTTGTAAGTTGTGCTTACTAATGTAGCAGAAATGTTGTTCAATATTCTAGCTTGAAAAATTTTATACCCTACTACACACGCACCAAATTTGAGTTCTTTGTCATTGATTGTGTTTACTTTGAGACCTTTGTTGTCTCCTTCTGTATTGATGAGTTTTTCAACTTCTTTCATTGATGGATGCTTGTGTACCCTAGGCTTGTCGGTTATTGGATAACTAGTGACAGCGTGAAGAACATCCTTGGTTATTTTCTTGGGTTGGTCTAGCCATAGCTTATTGTCATGCATTCTACTCAAGACTAACCTTATCCATTCTATTTTGAATTCCCTTAGGAAATGTAGGGCATTACTTAACCCTTTCACCTCCAAGTGTTTATGCTCTTCCTTTAGTTTTCCTTCAGCATCACATAGCTTCTTATAAGCTTCATCCATTTCAAGATCACATATTTCTATGATCTTGCAGTGAATATAAGACCTAACATCTTCTATGAGCAAAACCCTAGGTGGAATTTTTGAAAATGTGCAGGTTTCATCAGGTTTCGATGCAATTTCTGGGAAGATTTTATACTTCAGCTCTACACATGTACTATTCTTGATTAGATTCACCACATTCCTCTTATCATTCTTGATTTTAGCAATTCTTGAGGTGGTTTCCATTGTATTTCAAGTTTTTAGGGTATTCTAGAAATTAGGGCTTTCTTGATAAAACAATGACAAAGATCTTTTGGTGCCTTTGGTACTTACTTCAATTCACAATAGTGATGAAAGATCTATTTGTTGTGTCCTAAATCTATTTGTGGACACTTCTACTTTCTTCTCTTTAATCATTTTATTTTTTCTCTACTTTCTCTTCAAATCACGAAAGAAAAATGAAGTTGTCCCGTCGACTATTTATAGACTTTTTGATCTAAGTCTTTGCATTAAATGCTCAATGATTCATTAGGACATGAAGATGAGTTTCATCGGGTAGAATTTTCAAATCATCATCGGTGATGACATGATGCTTTGGGCAGTTGTTAACCATTTTTCTTTTACCGACAGATATCAGTATTCTGTCATGACAACTTCTAAACTTTTCTTTCTTACCGACAGGCGTCGGGTAATATTAGCAATTTAGCCATTTTATGAGTTGTCTGACAATTTTTGGTAAGTGTAAACTTCTCATCATTATGTTCACCGATGATTTTCAATAAGTGTTTACCAACGGGGTTGATTTCTCAGAATTGTAACAAGTAACATTATATGCATCTTTATTCATGCATATTTTGACTTTCTATCAATTTTATAATGGAACTGATGTAAAATATGAATTGGTATAATGCAGTTCCATACTTACTTGTGTAGGTTAAGTGGGGTTGGTGATGTCACTAGATCCATTAGATGAGGTGTCACCATTTGCATTTCTTGGTCCAACTTCATCATTACTTGAAGCTTTTCTCCACATTTTATCTCAACCCCTCTGGATATATTCAATCGTGTTTCCATTGGGATATGTGCTTGACTCTGTCAATCGGTCTTTGTGATCTTTCCTTAGATGACCGACTTTGTGACAGTGTAAGCATGCCATTCTGGGGTTTGACCAGCCACTAGACCTTTTGGTCCATGCTCTCATGCAATTTTTAGCAATGTGACCATATCTACCACATGATGTACAGTTTGTCCAAGTGTTGTAATCCCATGTATATTGATTACCTATTCTTTTTGGTTGATAAGGGATCTTTTGACCTTTAGGCTTCCGTGCTTGCTTGTTCTTTTTCCAACATTCTTCATATGTGTTCCCATTCATCTTGCATGTAGGACAGTATTTTTCCATGTAGGTTTCCTTCTTTGGCTTTTCTATATTTCTCTTGCATTCATAAGCCTTATGTCCTTTCTTGTTACATTTATAACAGAATCCTATGAATAAAGATGTAGATTTAGATTTAGGAATACCTCTCATTTTATCTTTGCATACATTTGATGTGTGCCCTTTCTTTCCACGATGCTTTCATGTTAGCTTTCTTGGTCTTGGATTTTCATAGACATTCTTTGAGCTTGCTTGATTTGATGGTTCTCCATTTTTGGTAAATCCTATACCGTTGTTGTTGTTGACTCTTCGTTGTCCTTCAAGAAAGTCATCCATTCGTTTATTACTTTCTTTATCCTTTCTAATAAACTCTTTATGCTAATGCTGAATTCTAACCTCATGTTTTAGCTTTTCATTTTCTTCTCTCAGTTCACCGATAATCTATATTCTCTCAACGAGTTCCACATTTATTCTGTTTGTTTCTTGACTCATAAGAATAATCTAATTTGTGAGATCATGGTGATGCTCAGCATGTCTTTAAATTTCTAATTTCTTTTCTTGTAGTTTCTCTATAATCTTTCTTCTATCATCAATAACAAGTGTTCTTTTTATTCAAGCTTGTCTATCAGAACTCATCACATTAATCATTCTTACCATCTGGCTCTCTTGACCGATTTGCAGCATCTTTATTTGCTCTATCAGATGTTTATTGATCTCCTTTAGATTTGTGATGTTCTATTTTGATGTATCTGATATATTACTTGTATTTGATCCTGAAGATTTAAAGAAATTTGGAATCTCTTCTTCTTGATAGTATTTTTCATTGTTCTGAGTAGCCATACCTTTTCTCTCATCCAGCAGATCTCTCATCTTGATTCTAGCTTCTTTATACTGTTCATAGAACATCTATATCTCAAGATTTTTGTTCTCAATATTCTTATCAAGTTTGTACTTCTCCATTATATGATATTTTCTCTTAAACCTTTAAGCTTTTAAAGAAGAGACTTAGCTCTGATACGAATAGTTGGAATTAATGGGAAGTAGTACTGAGAAGGGAGGGGTGAATCAGTACCTCTAAAAATTTTAACAACTTTCTTGATTTATTAGTAATCATACATTACTGCATTACCAACCATTACTATTGTTCTTTCTTATGTATGTATTTTTCGTTCATAATCTTTAATGGTTTGCAATATTCATAGAAACATTCATGAAAATTATAAACACATAACACAAGATATGGTATTGCAGAAAACTCTTGTTAGGAAGTAAAAACTGCGGTGGGGATGTCACCCACAAAACTTCACTATCTGCATAATAGAAGGGAGTTGGTTAAGGCTTATAATTTGATCACTTCTGATGATCTACCCTATTAGGAGTATTAAGGTGGAGACCTATTAAGATATACTATGTTAAGAGCTTTAGCAACACTGATTTAAGTCTGCACTCAGATATGAGATTTTACAATAGGACGGTTAAGTCCACCTTTCTTCAAAGGATTTCATTAGTGTACTACACTTGTTAGAATGAGTACAAATGTTGACCTGACTACATACAATCTATAATTCCTGGTTACTGATCCATTAAAGCTCTTATAATTATAATATCACCTTAAGTGATTGATGAATACCTTTTCTCTGCTTGTCGGTAGCCTGATTTATGTTCTTGAAATTGACTTGATTCTTTTTCTATCCTTCTACATGAATTCTCTTTCTGGTCTCTAGTTGCTCTCCGTGGATACTATCTTCATTGAACAACAACTATTCTCAATGGATTAAGCACCTATTTATACAAGTATTTGACCTATCTTGGAATTCACGCATTACAATCTTAACTCTTAGATCCAAGGTTTACAACTTGATCTTGATCTTTAGTTTGCATGTTTTAAAT
Source organism: Thuja plicata (assembly GCA_018584345.1). NCBI lineage: Eukaryota > Viridiplantae > Streptophyta > Pinopsida > Cupressales > Cupressaceae > Thuja > Thuja plicata. The sequence goes on from MU226563.1 coordinate 776,987, forward strand.
CAATAAAACTAATTAAAACAATAGTAAATACATTGCTTCCTTTGCACATAATATATTTAAAAGTAAATCAAGAAGCTATAAATACAACTTTAGTGATTTATCTGACATGGAAAGTCAGATCCACTTTTTGCGGGATGTAACTGACTGTCGGTTCTTGGTCATCAGTTTGAACTTGAAGTCTGTCGGCATTCCTTTGTTGAACTATTCATTAGGTTCCCTTTGTCTGTTGGGTTCCTCTCTTTTCTTATTCTGTCAGGTTGCACTGTTGTTACTTGTCAAGTTTCCTTTACCTTTTTGTCATCGGATAACACTTAACAGTGTTTTTCAGGTAACCTTGTCTTCGGGTAGTGTAGTGCCCTGTCTATTGATGTTGTGTAAACTGATGGTGAAAATCATGTTTTTCTCTAAGTATACTAATGGAAAAATATAATTCCTTTAGCAAGGTCCATTTCATTCTCACCTTTCTCTTTATCTTGTCTTACTTCCCTTGGATATGCTCTAATATTTCTAAAATATGTGTCATGTTTTGTGACCACAACTCTTGCTAGATCCCTCTTCACAACTGTAATAGTTTATTAAGTCTTCTGCCTTTTTATGGTGGTTGTTTGGCATATATTGCTTCATCACCACTCTCCACATCTTATTCTAATTCTTCTAAAGACCTTTTCCCCTGCAGGGCTTGTGTTCCCTAAGATTCTTATTGTCGAGAACCCTCACTATGAAATTGTGGTACTTGTTCCATTAAGGTCTCATATAGATCAAGCATCTTCTCAATTCTTTGGAAATATGGGGTGTCAGGGAAAAACTAGAGAATGTAGGTCCTGACTCCTTCCATTATGTCTTTGCTCTCATTAGGTATTTCCATTTTCTTCTTCTTTCCTATAATTCACTCTTCTCAGGTAATTTTCTGACCACATCCTCATCATCTAGAGGTTCATGATCTCTTAGTGTAACCTAGAGTCATGGTTTTCAAAAAAAAATTTAAGAAAATTCCCTGGATTACAAAATCTGGAAACAGTGTGAACCGATCTATATTGCTTCAAAACTATTAACCTAATCAAATTCCTTCTTACCAATTGAGAAGTCAGACACTGCCCAAAGTCTAGGGACAAATGTACCTATGTTTTTTTCCCTCTAGATGTTCCTTATTAACTAGAGTTAACTGTCGAATCAACTCCATAAAGGTAATCCTGATAGGCACAAATTTTGGTAGAACATGTGGGGGTTGAGAACACTCATAAACTCTGATGATGGTAAAGTTTTCAAATAAAAATAAATCTCCCCAACTGTGAGTAATTGGCCATTTTGGGAAAAAATTCCAAGGTCTCAAAATTATCCTCACATCAATGGATAACCTCTCCCTGTCAACCCCTAAAATATCCAAGATTGGAGTGAAAATCGAATTCTCAAAATAGATAAAAGAAGATTGAGAAGACTTACTATCCCATACTTGAGTCCACCTCTGCAAAGACACCTCTACTCTCAACTCTTCTTTAAACAACTCCAATTCCTTATCCATAAATGTTTCATTACAAAACAAAATTAGAAACATCAAAAGTGAATACTACTTAAATGAAGGAACAAGAGAACCACCCTAACTCTCCACTAGGGCATTGTGTATGCAATCTACCACATACCCAACATAATCATAATCTATATTTACTTTTGGATATTGTATGTCCATGGCCATCATTAGAAAAACCTCTATCACCATTGAATCTCCATCAAATCCCAAAACCCTACACAACCCATAGATTTTACATTGCATGTAGTAGTGGAAAAAGGAAATGTCAAATTGTGGTTTTAGATTGTCAGGAATCTTAACCAATCTCTCATCTACCCTTAGGAATGTATCTATGTATTTCATGTTGTTTGATTAATTTTTCATGCCTTTTATAGTCACTTGTAATCTGCTCCAAGTTTGTTTATGTACATATAGCTCCTAAAATGTTAAAAACCTCCACAAAACTATGTCTATCTATGGAAACTAGGGCATTTTTGTTTTTCCTCCTAATTACCCTAGACGTAGGACAATACCACTTTTCCAACTCCATGATTAAATCAACATCAAAAAAAACATCAGGAACAATTAACTTGGCCATATTCAGATTCCTTGGGTTACTCATTGGAAATGGAAACCCTGTTATTCCAAAAGTAATGGAACTGATAATTACCAAAATGATTGAGGGTTACTAGATTTCTGCATTAGCACCATGAGTCTTTCCATTCCATCCAATTGGTACTCAAAGTACTAGAATTTATTGGTAATAGGTCTAGAAATTCATCTGCATACTTCTTTGCCACCACCTCATTTTTACCAGAAGCCTTAGAACCTCCACTTGACATTGCCTTTCTCATCTTGAAACTTGCAGACGAATCCCTTTGCTGAGTTGATGAATAGGTGGAAATCAAGCTCAGACACAATCTTTGTTATAGCACTCAAAATCTCTTGGAAGCGTAAATCACTTGTATCAAAATCTGAGCTCAATCATGCAATTTATAGAAATCAACTTGTTAATTCACCATTACTTCTTACGCATGCACGAGTGACCTTGAGTGAGTGCAACTAGTTGGCATTTATTCCTTCTTTGAGTGTTGGTGCAAAAACCAAGCTTATATCCACCTTAACTGAATACCATTCAAATTTTATAGAACCTAAGAGAAAAATCCACATGTCATTACCTGATTTCTTAAGACTATCATTTCTTTCCTTTATATATCTACTATGTCAAAAAAGTGTAATCTAAACACATGGAAATTAACCATAGGCTCACAACATAATCCAAGAGCTTTTCACTTCCTTCACAAGCTAGGACAATGCTACCAATTTTTCTATAGTCACAGCCTCACCAAAGCATAAGGAATATTCTTTCTTCATCAACAAGCATGCACCGACCCTTGATCCTTATCTAAATATATCTTCATCGCAAGCTTGTAAGTTAATACTTAACTTGGTTCAAAGCCTTGTGAGCATGTGACCACTTAACATTTCCAACCATTTTAACCTTTATTGCGATCTTTCGACATAAAATGGTAACAAGACTTAACACTTGGGAGCATGTGATAACTTAAAACTAACTAGACCTTAAACTATATCCCACTCTCAACCTAAAATGCTACAGATCAACTAAATTGGAAAGTGAGTGATGGGACTAACTAAACCTCTAGATTAACCTTGTTGCATGCTTGCAAGTTAAAAACACGTAACCACCAACCACTCACAACAATTTATGTGACTACATAACAATTTCTTTGACTACATAACAATTTCTTTGACTGCACACTCTCAAGGTAAAAGAACTTTAACAAAATGGAGCTTACGACCTAGCTATAGCTGTTAAAATGCTCCAATGCTCACAAGCTCATGATATGAAATTACTTAATAAAAGATCATGTGTGACTCTGTGATAAAGTTTGGATTTGACATTACTCGCAAGCTCACATCTATAATAGTTAACCTGAATTAACATTAACAACCTTGCAACATGACTTTCAAAGGAAAGAGTTAACCATGCTCTTAACAAAACAAAGGTGTCAACGGCCAACACATTCAAAATTTAAAACCTTCATACCAAAATACGGGAAAGACAACACTTGACCTTCAAAGCAAAAAACAATTATAGCATTGCTAATAGTGGCTCCAACTGGGGAAGGTTGATTGTAAAATCAACACTAGAATTCAACACTCTAGAATGCAGACCAAGAATTGAAGCCCTAAACCTACACACACACCTAAACAAAACTAACTAACTAACTCCAAAACAACTATATAACATATTGTGCATGGAAAAAGAGAAGTTATGAAAATAGGGCTTCATAAGTTGTCCATGCACTGGTTATTCATGCATTTCACACTTTAAATTTTGCAGATAATATGAGTCTTTCCCATGGAGATCCTGGATAACAAAAGGGCTAACCATAACGACTCAAACTTTCCATGTTTTCCCCTTTTCTTTTTCTCTTGCATTCCACTAGAGCACCATATCATTTATCTAGAATTTCCTTTTAGTCGCTCTTTTGTCAAACAAGTTCTTTGACTGTTGTTGTATTTTTAGATTTTCTTGTGTGCTTCATTTCTTACCTCTTTGAGTTCAACTAGTTGCATCATCCTATCCTACATAGGATCTAGCACTTCTATTTCTTCTTCTTGAAAGAATTTGTAAACTGGTAGCAGATTATTCAAAGGCAATCTTACATGTGCTCCATAGACCATTTCAAAAGGGAAAACCCCTATAGCCTTCTTAATTGTTATCCTATCATCCCACAAAGCCAATTTAAGTTTTGAATTCCAAGACATCTTATTTTTTTCCAAAATCTTCTTGATAATTTTCATTATACTCTTATTGTTGGACTTGGCCTATTCATTTTCTTGTGGGTGATAAGGTGAAGAATAAGATATGACAAAACCATAATCTTCACAAAACTCCTTAAACTCAACATATCTAAAGCACATGGCATTATCCATCACCAATTTAATAGGCACACCAAATCTAGTTAAAATATTATCTATTAAGAAATCAATAACCACCTTATTGGTTTCCCTTTTAGATGGAATTTCCCCAATCCATTTTGTGAAGTAATCAGTGACCACTAATATCCAACTGTGACCTCCACTTGAATTTTATACAAATTCACCAATAAAGCCAATGCCCCATTGGACAAAAGGTGACTCTACGGACATGGGATTTAGCAATAATTCTCCTAGGTATTTCATTTTAGAAGAGAACCTTTGGCTTGATTCACACTTTTGCACAAAATTATGTGTATCTTTAAATAAAAGAAGCCAATAGAATCCAACTCTGATTATTTTATGTGATGTTGTTCTTGCATAATAGTGACCTCTACATACACCACTATGTGTCTCATTTAAAACCCTCTCAGACTATGATTTATCTAAACAAAATAAAATAACTCCATTTATGTTTTTCTTGAATAAATCACCTTGAATAAGTACATATGTCTGAGCCTAGAGTTTGAGAGTTTTCTTCTGATTATCTGTCATTCTGGACATTTGGCATTTTTCAAAAAGAATACAATGTCAGTATACCATGGCTGCATTTCAATACTAGTGGGCATTGTATTTATTTGTTGCAGATTATTTATTTGGGCTAGCTCCATATATGTATCTGTCATAAGATTTTCTAATCACAAACCCCTAACCAACTTTGTGATCTAGATCTCCAAATTGAATTCTTGAATTCTGTTGATCCATGTGCATCTTTTTCCAGTGACCTCAAACTGAGACAAAATATCCTTTACAGCAGCATGTGGAACATGATGAACTACCTTTGCACACACTAGATAAGGCCTAAAAGTATTGACTTCCTTGACTAAGGCATATACTTGCTTTTTGATTATTTCATAATTTAATTCAGTATCCTGCAAGGACCTACTGAAAAATGCAGAAGGGTGATCAAATCCTTCTTCATCTTTTTGTAACAACATTTTTGCAATGGTATGGAATGATGCAAAAGAAAAACAAAATTCCATTATTAGGAGATTGCATCACTGGTATTTCTTGAATTGCCACTTTTATTTTGTCAAAAAATTTATGAGCTTCTTCATCCCAACCAAATTTGGCATTCTTCTTAAGTGACAATTAGTTTCACAATTTCTGCAAAATTTTCAAAAAACCTCCTCACAAAGTTTATCTTTCCCAAGAAAGATTGTACACCTTTAATATTCTTTGGAGCCATAACCTTGTTTATGGCTTCAATTATTTCAAGGTGAATCCTAACTCCCTCCTTTGATACTATGTGGCCTAATAACTTACCCTCTGTCACATCAAATTGGCATTTCTTTGGGTTCAGAGACACTCCATATTCCAAAGCCTTATCAAAGATTTTTTCTAAATGCCTACAATGGTCCTCAGCTTTTCTTGAGTAGGAAGTTAGGTCATCTTGATGTATTACCATAATTACATTAATAAATTCCTTGAAAGGCACATCCATTTCTCTTTGAAAAGTTACCCTGCATTCATAAGGCCAAAATGCATTCTCACATACACATAGGTGCCCCATGGAGTAGTGAATGTTGTCTTGAATTGTTCAGATTCAGTAACCAGTACTTGATTGTAACCAAAAAACTCATCCATGATGGATAAGAGATCACAACCCGTAACCTTTTGCAACATGGCTTCCATATTTGGCAAAGAATAGTTGTCTTTTAGAGATGCCACATTTAGGTTTTTGAAATCAATACATATCCTGATGTCACCATTCTTCTTTCTGAATGGCACTTGATTTGATACTTAAGATGAATACCTTATTGGTTTAATTATCTCAGCATCCCTAAGCTTCATGAATTCTTGTAGTATTTTTTGGGCCAGCAATGGGTTAATGGGCCTCTATTTTTTGCCTAAAGGGATTGAAATTTGATTTGAGAGGAATTTCATGCTGGACTAGATCTTCCATGTAAGCCTTAAGATCCTCATAAGACCAAGAAAAAACATTCTTGTACCTTTTCAACAAATTGATCAAATTGGTTCTACATGAGTGGCTAACTTCTTTTTGATATACACAAACTTAGGGATCGATTCTGACCCTAGATTTATCTCTTCCAATTCCTCCATCTTGGATAAAGATTTTTGAAATAAGTGACTATCATTGTCATTGAACATTCCTTCTAACTCAACCAAACCCTTAGAGATCTTCTTTGTTTTCAACTAGACAATTTCATTCTCAAATATGGTTTCCATGCCTTCAGTGACTTCCATTAAGGAATTAAAGTTAATCTTCTGACCTTCATAATTGTCTAAACATTGAACGAATGTGAGAATGTCACTATCATTTTCAAAAACTTTCCAGTTATATACATTACCAGGGATAGCAGGTCTGATCTTGGTCTCTATTGTATAAATTCCAAGTAATTTTATATCATCATATTTCATAGAAATATTATCCAAAAAGTTAGTCATGATATTCTTTGATCTCTCTACCCATTCAATGTAAAATGCATCAAAGAATTTAATCTTGTCCCAGAAATCATGCTTATATTGTTTCAATCTATCGTTTTTAGCAAAATACCTAAATCTGACTTGAGAGACTGCTAGCTCTAAATCCCCAAAAACACTTAATAACTTAATGCCATGCTTATTTCCAATCTCTAAACCTAACAGTAAAGCTTCATACTCATTTGTATTATTTGTACATTGTAAAGCCAATAGAAATGAGTACTTAAAAGTAGTACCTAAAGGATAAATAAATAGCACACTAGCTCTTTACCCTTACTTAGAGAAGCCTCCATAAAATTACATTTTCCAAAGCTCAGGATATTGTGATTGCAATTCATCTACAAGTGGGCCTTTGTTCTTTAGTTGGGGCTGAACTTGTTCAATTCTAAAATTTTCCATATCTACATCCAGGAAATTGTTCAGCATCTTTGGGTCAACCTTTTCAACCAAAACTGGATCACGTGGCTCTCAAAATAACTTAACATCATTCCTATTAAAAGGAATGGTAGCAAAGGACAAATCTAACTTCACATGGCCTCCAATAGTTTCAGCCCATTGTCTTGACAATAGCATCCCATAATGAGGTTGTGTATCAACCACAATAATACCCATTTTAAAAGTAGCCTCAAGGAATGCAACAATCTTGACTTTAATACCCTTGTGTGTTCCAACCACAGATACCTCTCTATTTTCCATAGCATAGCATCTCCCAAAAGAGGTGTCCACTTTCAAACCCAACTCTTTCATGACACCATAAGGCATAACATTTATTGTAGCTCCATAATCAATCATATATTTTTTTATCAACATGTTATTAACAAGTAAAGTTACATAAAAGAGGTCTACCTGAGAAGGCTCCTGATTGATTATGTTTCCAACATAAATCTAGGGTGTTTGTTTCTCTTCACCCTTTCCCTTTGATTCATTGTTTTTTGTAAAAGCCTTAGCTATGTTAGGTATATCTGAGAGTAATGACAATACAACCTCCCTATGTTTTTTTATTTTCAACATCTCAATTAATGGTACTGAGACTTTCATTTAAGATAAAGCATGCTTCATATCAAATGTTGGAAAATTTACAGCAACTTCAAAAGAAAATTTACCGTTGTTCTCTTTAAGCTGGCTTGACTTTTGATAAGGAATAGGGGTATGTGTTCTTTTACTCACAAAGGTTCCTTTTAATTCCCTTTTATTCATCTTGTTTTCTTTGGTATTGATCCTTTCTACATCCTTAGCATAAATTTCAGGGGAACTCTCTTTTATAAACATTGAACCAGGCTTACCTTGATATTAATCAACTTTTCTATTTCTTAAATTATAGGTACTCCTAGCCTAAGCTATTGCAGCAATAGTGAGAGACCTCACTTCTTCATCACTAGGTCTCTAGAGCTGAACATGTTCCTCTTTATTATTTGCAACATTAATTGTAAATCTTCCCTCTTAGCCAAAGCATTTAAGATTTTTTATTCTTTGTCTTTTCCCTTCCTTGTCTGAGAACCATTTGTTCTTTCAATTATATTTTTAGAACATCAATATCCCCAAAAAGTTCTTCAGCATTGGGTAAAGTAATCTGAGAACCTGAGGAACCATCTAAATTGATCGAATTACATTTCCTTGGTTCTCAGCTCACTCATAAGGAATATCAATTAATACTTGGGAAGATTTACCCATGTTTGAAACACTCCTAGGTTGAAAATTACCAAATTTATCTTTTCTTCTATTCTCCATCTTATATTGGACCTGGGTTGTCCCTTTCTATTGAGGTATATCCCTTTTTATAGGGTTGTTAAGAAAATTGTTAAATACCCTAGACTATCTAACTCAGAGCTCATGGAAGAAGTGGAACTTTTCTCTGGGATGGTACTTAAAGGTTGACTTGGACCTGAGGATCTAGGTCTCCATGAAGAAGTATTAGTAGATTCTCCCCTTTTAGACCAGTTTTTCCTAGGAACTTTTGGGATTTCACCCTCTAACATGGCTTTAGGGTGTCTTTCATGTATGCCCTGATATTTCTCATCTTACTCAAAATAAAATATTCAAAAAACTTGAACTGAAAATAAAATCCAATACAACACTGGAAAATCAAAACTCAGAGCCGTCACCCAAACTATCTTAGGAAAATCTCTGAGATTCTACTTTAAACATATTAAAAACAAAACTGGTGAGAGGGAAACATGTGACTCTCATCTTAAACTGGGTATTGAAGATTTTATAACTAATAAATGAGAGGTTCAAGGAAAACTTTAAATGCAAACTTACCTCTCAGTTCCTAGTAGAGTCATCATTTCTATTGGTTTAATTTTCTTACTGGTTCATAATCACTTGTAATAACAAGTATGCTCTATTATATTTCCCAAACACTAACCAAGCAAGAAAAATTACAACAATAACAAGGTATTTCTACCTTCTTCACTTGTATCTCCATAGAATCGGGCAAGTGTACCTATTTTCTACTTTGTATACTTACATAAAGTAATAACCAAGCAGATAATGGATTTTACAGAGCACTCATTATGTAATTTATGGGTTCAAAAAACAAAACATATCAAATTAACCAAGTATTGATTGAACTATCATAGTAACCACCCACTCCATTTGGATAAAATATAGATGCCTTATCCTAGGGCTTGGAGTTACTTCAAATATACAAAATATCCAATAACAACACTCAGTTTAAAGTAAAATTGCATATTTCTTCCAAAAAAATGAATATGCCTTGGAGAATATGAATATGCCTTACTTTATAGATGTAATCATCGAATTTGAAAGAAATATCAAATCTTACTAAAACTAATTTTTAAGGAATTTATTCTCTCCTTGAAATAAATCACAAAACAATCTCACAATCTACCTTACAGATAGATAAATTGAAAAGTCCTTAACTATTCAATTTAAACAAAAGTTGAAATTTAGAAAAAAAAGACAATTATATTTGGAACTTAAAATTTTCTTGTGAATTTTCATTTGTATTGATATCAAGTATACAGTACATCTAAAATAAGCTTCAAAACATCTATTCAAAATCTTGGTCTAACACTAGAGTTACAATATTATCAATTCAAAAATGTCTATTCTTCTATATCTCTCAAAGTAGTCTTGGAATCCTTTTATATAATAAATATGCAACAAGCTTCAGACTACTTTTGAGGAATCTAATATTTTTACAACAACCTTCACAAGACAACATAAGAATAAAAATTCACAATGATGAAATAGTCATGAGAAAAATAGGTTGTTGTAGCAACAAGAGGTTTATTTGTTCTTCAACATGGCATCCCACTTGTTATCCTCCTTGTTGATTGGCTAGTCGGATGCTTTTTCTTGTTCCAACTTTGCAATAGCATCTACGACTGCTTTGGCATCGACAATAAACTTAACTAGATCAACCTAAAATTTGATCAAAACATCCATCAAACCATTGAAATAATCAATGTCAATATGTTTTTCCATGTGTTCACTTACATCATCACTTTTCCAAATAGAATCAAATTCTCTCTCCATAATATAACAGTCCTTCATTTCATTATCATCATCATAAATTGGTAGGATCACTGCATTGTATCCATTCCCAAATAATTGCAACTTGTTCTTAATTAGAACAACCTTCCCATTGAAAAATGTATAAGAGGCATTGATTTAAACTACCATTATGTTAGTTTCAGTGATCTTAGGAGGGAAGTAATCACTATACAACATAACAGTGCTCATTATGCCCATTAGACTTCTCCTTTCTGACTACAAATTGAATATAGGATCCAGAAATGTCACAGCGTCAGAGGACACATTACCTGCATCTTTTAATGAGTTGTGCAATTGATACACTATCACTGCATTCCCCTTCAACACATCAACTCTATGATTTAATAATTCCATAACAACAGCAATAGCCTTGGCATTTTGTTCCTCCTATGTTGGTAATTCTAGAACAACAGCAACAACCTTGGCATTTTGTTCCTCCTCTATTGGCCCTATTTTTCCTCCATAAATGTTTTATCACCCTAAGTCTTTTTAGATGCATCATCTTTTTCTGTCACCGGTGCTTGAAGGGGCTAGTTTTCATGTTTTTTTGAGTTCTTCTAGATGCTCTTACAAATTATTGTTCATGATGATTACTTGTTCATATTTCTTGGCCAAGGAAATCATCTGGTTGAAATTTTTCTCATATCTTCTAGACAGATCCTCTATCTTTTCCAAATTCATGAATGAGACCTGAGTCATCAAAAGAGAAATCTTTGTATCCCCATTGTTCTACACATTCCATATCATCATATTTTCCTTCCTTTCCTCTCTTATGGTGGTAAGCACATGTGGTTTTTGTGTAAGAGGATCCAAGGACCAAATAGCTAAGGTCTATAATTTGGGATAAAAGCCTAACCCTCTCAGTACATCATCAATTTCAAAATATGAATTTACATGTTGTTTTCTTACTTCCTGATCTAATCTATGATGAAAGTAGATTGGATGTGCCAATTAGGCATTAACAGTATTCCACTATTATTGACCAGTTTTCTTGCCTTCTCCATAGTGATCAACTCACTATCAAGATCATATTCTTGAATATTTTTTACAATCTCTTCATTTCTTTTTTCACCACCTTCCTCTGAAACCAAGCTCTATCTCAAATCACTTTGTTTCATTTTTATTAAGAAGCTTTTGAATTCACTAGATTAGATAAAATCACCATCCTTCATGAACTCATTGGACATCATAACCATTTCATTGAGCCCTACTACAAGGGTCACTTCATTCTCACCTTGCTCTTCATCTTGTCTGACTTCCCTCAACTATGTGCTAATCTTTCTAAAATATGTGCCATGTTCTGCGACCACAGGTCTTTCTGGATCCCTCTTCACAACTAAAATTGTTCTCTAGTCTTTTTCCTTTTTTATGGTGGTTGTTTTGCAGATAATGCTTCATCACCACTCTCCACATCTTCTTCTTATTCTTCTAAAGACCTTTTCCATGCAGGGCATGTGTTCCCTGAGATTCTTGTTGTTGGGCACCCTCACTGTGAAATTATGGTACTCTTTCCATTAAGGTCTCATATAGACCAAGCATCTTCTCAATTCTATAGAAATATGGGGTATCAAGGAAAAAACCAAAGAATGTAGGATTTGACTCCTTCCATTTTACCCCTTCTCTCATTAGGTCTTTCCATTTTCTTCTTCTTTCCTAAACTTTGCTCTTCTCTAGTAAGTTTCTGACCACATCCTCATCATCTAGAGGTTCATGATCTCTTATTGTAACCCATGGAGTCATGGTTTTCCATGTTGTTTTAAGAAAATTTTCTGGATCACAAAATTTGGAAAGTGTGTTAACCAATCTGTATTGTTTCAAACAAATATTAACCTAATCAAAGGCCTTCTTACCAATTGAGAAGTTAGACACTACCCAAATTCTAGGTATAAATGTACATATCTTGTGTCCCTCTAGATATTCCTTATCAACCAGAGTTAACTGCTAGATGAATTCCATAAAGGCAATCCTGATAGGCACAAATTTTGGTAGAATATGTGGGGGCTGAGAAAACCCATAAACTTTTATGATGATAAAGTTTTCAAAGAAAAAAAAATCTCCCCTATTATGAGTAATTGGCCTTTTTGGGACAAAATGCCAAGGTGTCAAAAATCTCCTCACATCATTGGATAACCTCTCCCTGTTAACCCCTAACATATCTAAGATTGGAGTGATAATCCAATTCTCAAAATAGATAAAAGAAGATTGAGAAGACTTACTATCTCATACTTGAGTCCACCTCTGCAAAGGCAACTCTACTCCAAACTCTTCTTTAAACAACTCTAATTCCTTATCCATAAACTTTTAATTATAAAACAAAATTAAAAACATCAAAATTGAATAATGCTTAAATGTAGGAATAGGAGCACACCCTAATCTCCACTAGGGCATTTTGTATGCAATCTACCACATACCCACATAATCATAATCTATATTTACTTCTAGATGTTGGATTTCCATGGTCATCATTAGAAAATCCTCTTTCACTATTGAATCTCCATCGAATCCCAATACCCTACATAACCCATAGATTGTACATTGCATGTAATAGTGGAAAAAGGAAATGTCAAATGGTGGTTTCAGATTGTCGGGAATCTTAACCAATCTCCCATCTACCCTAGGCATGTATCTAGGAACTTCATGTAATTTGATTACTTTGTCACGCCTTTCATAGTTACTTGTTATCTGCTCCAAATTGAATTTTGTACATATAGCTCCTGAAATTTTAAAAGCCTCCACAAAAATACGTCTATCTATGGAAACTATGGAAGTTTTTTTCCTCCTAATTACCCTAGATACATGACAATACTACTTTTCCAACTCCTTGATTAAATCTACATCAACAAAAACATCAGGCACAATTAAATTGGCCATATTCAAATTTCATGGGTTACTCATTGGAACTAGTTTAACCCTATTATTCCAAAAGTAATAGAACTAAAAATTACCAGAATGATTGAGGGTTGCTGGATTTCTGCATTGGCACCATGAGACTTTCCATTCCATCCGATTGGTCCTCAAAGCACTAGAAGTTCCTGGTAACCGGTCTGCAAATTCATCTACATACTTCTTCGCCACCACCTCCTTTTTACCAGAAGCCATAGAACCTCCACTCAATGTCGCCTTTCTCATCTTAAAACTTGCAGACAGATACCTTTTTGAGTTTATGGACAACTGCAAATCAAGCTCAAACACAATCTCTGTTATAGTGCTCAAAATATCTTGGAAGGATAAATCACTTCTATCAAAATCTAAGCTCAATCATCCAATTTAGAGAAATCAAATTGTTGTCATTACACCATTACTTCTTATGCATGCACAAGTGGCCTTCAGCGACTGCAACTATTTGGCATTTATTCCTTCTTTGAGTGTTGGCACAAAAACCAAGCGTATGTCCATTTTAACTAAATAACATTCAAATTTTACAGCACCCTAGAGAAGAATCCACATGTCATTACCTAGTTTCTTAAGACTCCCCTTTCTTTCCTTTATATATCTACCATTTTAAAAAAGTACAATCAACATGTGGCAGTTAACCATAGGCTCACAACATAATCCAAGAAATTTTAACTTGCTTCACGAGCTAGCGACAATGCTACAATTTTCTCTTTACTTACAAGCTTTTCGCTCTCCTTTTCAAATCTTTCATCATTCTGCGAGCCAGCAAGAGTTGTCGATCTTTATCTATCTCTTCAATCGCAGCCTCACCAGAGAATATGGAATATTCTTTCTTCATCAACAAGCATGCGCTGACCATTGATCCTTATCTAAATAGATCTTCATTGCAAGCTCTCAAGTTAATACTTAACTTGTTTCAAATCCTTGTGAGCATACAACTACTTAACATTTCCAACCCTTTTAAACTTTATCGCTATCTTGCAACATAAAATGGTAACATGACTTAACACTTGCAAGCATGTGATAACTTAAAACTCACTAGAACTTAAACCATTGTCCACTCACAACCTAAAATGCTACAGATCAACTAAACTAGTGAGTGAGCGATGGGACCAAGTAAACCTCCAGATTAACTATGTCGCATGATTGTAGGTTAAAAACACTTAACCACCAACCACTCACGACCCTGCGACTGCATAACACTTTCTTTGACCGCAAACTCGCAAGGTAAAAGGATTTTTTCAAAAAAAATCTTGTGACCTAGTGATAGTGGTTAAAATGTTTCAATGCTTGTAAGCTTGCGACATGAATTTACTTAATAAAAGATGACTCGGGACCCTATGACAAAGCTTGGATTTGACATTACTTGCAAGCTTGCAATTTTAATGGTTAACTTGACTTAACATTAACAACCTTGTGACATGACTTTAAAAGGATAAACTTAACCATGGACTTAACAAAACGAAGGCCTCAACCACCAACACATTCAAAATTTAAAACCTTCATACCAAAATGTGGGAAGATAACACTTGACTTTCACAACAATTTTTTTTTATAGAAGTGCTAACAAGGCCTATGGAGGAAGTGAATTTGAACAAACTTAAAATGAACAAACATGACAATGTTATTTTTATCTTAGATTCTATTATAATTAATCTTGATGATAATGTTCATGATACTAATAGTGATATGCATGCTAGTGACTCCGATGATATGTATGTGACTATTGATCTTGATAATGATTTACCAACTATGCTTTCACAACAGTTATCACTCCTAATATCAAGCATGCATCTCTTCACAGTAGGGTCCTTGTTTGGCTATTGTTCCATCTATTGTGGTTGATGTTGCTCCTCTTGCGAGTATCCCACTTTCCCTAAACACTATGGACTAAGATGGGGGCAGGCAATACTCTTGACTAGATCCCCTTGCATAGTGGATCATCTCTTTTCCTTTCTTTTTAACGTGTTTGTCATTATGTGTTTCCCCTATGATGTTCATCTTGTTTTATGTTTTTTTTAGATTTATTTAAATGACCCTTGTTTCTTTGTTGCCACAATGTGATAAAGGAATATCAATATCGTAATCAATCTTCAATTTGTATCTCTCTTCTTCTATATGTCATTACATGTTATGTTGTACCATTGTTTGTAAATGTTCCTTTGTGTTTTCTATTGGGGAAGATGCAAAGTGGTAGAACCAATTAGTTTTTGTCTTCATGATATCGGCCAAAAAGACTCTTCTTCGTAATTCTTACGTGTCTTTCTTCCATTTTTTTTGTAGCTATAATTTATTTGGGGGGTGACAGTTCATTTTGACATAATTCATATATACATGAGTTATCATATGACCTACTGATCCTAGAGTTGGTAGATCCCTTTCATTCTCTCTTTTGTCATGTGCTCATTTCCCTTGATTTATCCTTTCCTGAGGGAATTTCATAGTGGAAATGTTTCTACTAGATGAATGTACACTCTATTAAAACCATTTCTCTTGTTAAGGTACTTGCAATAGCTTTAACATGGGGGCATACACTTTGCTCACAATTTTGGCACACACACATTGTATTTCAATGATGCTTTACATTTTGGATCCCTTATGAACATACAATCTTTAAGGATTAATCCATGATTTACATTTTGGATTCCTTATTGACATACAATCCTTAACATTATATCTCTCTTTTTCAGATCCCTTATTGACATACAATCTTTAAGGACATATCCTAGATGGATTGACTAGCACAACACACAAACCCTGCTAGAATTGTCAATTCCATCTTTTGAGGCACTTTCTTTGTGTGGTCCACAATAAGAAATACAATCTTACTGGGAATGGTGCTCATACTTTTCTTTCTTTGTGTGGTTTCATTGTAAGACATACAAGATTACTAGGGCTTAGGTAATCACCTCTCTCTCTCTCTCTCTCTCTCTCTCTCTCTCTCTCTCTCTCTCTCTCTCTCTCTG
>MU226563.1:807081-832337 GCA_018584345.1 Thuja plicata
TTGCGGCCAACAAAAAAAAAAAAAAATACACAGTCGAACCCTGCTTCTCGTGGTATATACATAAAATAAATATATATATATATATATATATATATATATATGTATGTATTTATTGCCATTCCATTCATGGATCTCCATTGTAGACCTGCAAAAGAAAGAGCCAAATGCAAAAAAAAAAAAATTTATAAACTAGGGTTTTGAGGGAGAAGTAATGAAGAGAGAAAGCTAAAAGAGGAACTTTTAGCCTCTCCCATATTTGGCCCTAACCCTAATTTCGAATTAGGGTTTGGGGATTTCAAAAGAAGGGGGGAATTAAACTTCACTTAAAGTAACTTTTTTTTTATTACTGATTTAATCTCCTAGTTAATCTAGTTTAGATTAAAGTGATTTAAAGTATAGACTTATAAATAATTAATGAGAAATTAAAGTGAAGGTGGGCAAGAAACAAATATATTTAATACTGGTTTTAAAAAAATAATTTTATAATTTAATTGTATGCTACTTATAAATCAACTATTTTATAATAGAAGACCTACTAGTTGATTTCCTTTTGAACTTTTATCTTAGTAAATGTTTTCCAGAAGGGGTTAAATGATCATATCTGATAATTTTATTAAACATCGTTATGTAGGAGATCATCTTAATTTATAATAAAATTTGAGATAACAGGGATGAAGATTTAATTTGAAATTTATAGTTAATTATAAAGGGGAAACCTAATTAAATTTTCTAGGAAAACTTAGGGACTCTTAATGTTATTTTTATGTGGTCAATATGTGTGGCCAGTATACTGACTTCTATAAAAATAATATTAAGGAGCACCATAACCTAGAGGGTTTTATATTAACACAGAATTCTTATCTTATAAGTAAATCCAATCTTTTCGAATGACCCTGGAGACGGAGAACAATGAGTCTTTCTCTCTTTCTCCACATCATCAAACTCTATTAACAAAATATAGTGAATGACATGCGTACTCCATACGACCTCACCTTGTAAAATTCTCGAGTATTATCCTAAAATTATTCCTAGTCAAACTTAGGATTAACGTCACCTTATGCAACTAATCTGTTAGTAGATGTTTAGGGTCAAGGGAGGTTGACACTTGTCATGATTTCCCTTAGACCCTCTTGTTAGTAATATTAATATTTAATTTCTCTTTGAGAAAAAAAAAAAAAGTTGTTGCGTTTTGGGCATGAAATTTTTGGGCATGACAGGTTCTCTCATTTAGGTTTGGACCTATCTAGAAAGTGGTTATTGTATTTTGGAACATATGTATACATTATAACATGTAAATCCTATTTCTCGGTGACAATTATCATGGAAATTGTGTAGTGTGTTGTATTAAGTGAGTAGGTTCTATGTGGTCCACATTTCATTCCTTACCAATGTAGGAATTTTTTGTGGTGACCTATTTCAAATTGTATTAGGATGACTTAGATGTTTATGATGGTATGGTATGGTATGATATAAGAAAGCGATAATTTTTTTTGATGCTAAAGAAAATGAATAAGCATTGTAAATGCAAATCCAACAAGGAAAGATCCATGTATTGATGAGTATGTGAATTTTTGTGATCAATAGAAAAATGTAATATCATTCTTGTGTTGTTTATTGTTGGTGGTAGTGACTTCAGTGGTGGATCATTTTTCATTACTCTTATTTTGATAGTGAGTCTTTATATATTGGTAGTGATCCTTATTTCTTTAGGCTAGGTAGCCCAACTAGTATTGAATATTTCCTATAGTGATAAAATTGGTATTGAGCCTTAGTAAAAATAACCTTAAGCAGTGTCACCTTAACAGGTGTTTTTATTCATGAGAATTACTTTCTACATGGTTTTTCCCATTTTGGGTTTCCACGTAAATTTTCGTGTTCATGGTGTTGGTGTTTTGTGCTTTCATTTTTATATATGTTTGAAGACTCAAATTTCTTTAAGTTTGCACCAAGGTTTAATGACATTAAGAAATTTAATTTATTATAATTGATTCACCCCCTCTCAATTATTCAGAATGTTCATCAATCGGTATCAAAGCTTTTGTAATATCCACCCCTTAGTTTGCTTTTCAATTTCGGTTTCCGAACTCTTTTAGGCCTTTTTATGTATGTGTGGTTTATTTTAGATGGTTTTGAGGATATTTATGTATCACATTTGAGTATTTTGTTGATTCATTGCTTAGCATATTATATCTCCTATTCGCATATGATTTATGCTTATTTCATGATGCTTATGTATATGTTAGGATGTCATTTTGATTATGGTTTTCTGACAGTACGACCCTAGAGTTATATGCACATGGATCATTTGTATGCTTTGCATTATTGTTTGATGTGCTTGATATGGTATGGGACAGAGATGTAGTTACTTGCTTTGGCAAGATCCACATGATAAACTAGTCTCAACCATTGTTTTCTATATTATATGCATGTATGCTCGTCTTCGTGATGACAGTTTTGCAAGTATCGGGTTACGTCTTCCTTGAATTGGTAGGAGTAAGCGTGCCTTATCGTGATATCTCAATGGTAAGAGAGGGGAGATAATATCAGGTCTAAATCTATACCCTAAACCCTTATTTTGTCCTATTAATGGACAAATAATCTAATTGACTATCCTATTTGAATCTGTCAAGTGACGTGGATTCGTGAGCCTGTTTGTGTGTGTTTGTGGTTCTGTTTCAGTTGATTGTTTGTTTTAGTTGATTATATGTTTAGAAGGGTTTTAGATGGATTAATGATGCTTTTAGCTTGATTTAATGAATTTTCATGGTAAATATTAATGTTAATTATTGCACCTATAATAAGGTTAAAACATTGATATATGAAATATATGGCTATTTAATAATTAAATATTAATTAAATGACTATATTTAATTAATTAATTTTATTATTAAGTCTTGATTAAAATAATTAAGATTTAATAAATATTAAATTTAATTAATTGTAATTAATTTGCATAGTTGAATTATTGAATATTACTTAAAGTTGCATGGTTAATTGATTAATTTAATTGAAATATATTCTCATGCATTTTCAATTCAACACTTTGCTTTTATATTCCAAAGTTGAGTTTTGCATGCTTTAAGTGAAATTGAAAATAAAGAATTATTTTAATTAATAATTAGATAATTTATATTCCCTTTAGGGTTTTCACTTTTTGAAAACCTAATTTCTTGGATTATCTATATCTTTGGATTGGAAGTCATTTTGAAGTTTGTTCAATCAGGGAGAAGGAGAAATCAGGTGATCAGAGTTTTGAGAGAGCTTGCTTGGATTTGTGGATTCTCTCGCTTGGATTTGTGGATTCTTCTTGCTTGGATTTGTGAAATTGTGCTTCTCATTAGTTATTGAGGTAGGGTCTTCATCTTTTGAATTTTAGCTTTCAGATCCCTATCTTCCATGCATCTGAAAAGCTAGGACCCTTTGTGTGATCTTCCTTGTTTGGGTATTTTGTAGTTTCATTAATTTAGAATTGAGAAATATGATCTTGGTTTCAATTTGTGTTTTCCTCCATGTTTGTTTATCACATCTGTGGATGTGAGCATAAAGGTTTCATTTTTAGGTGTTGAATGCCAATTGGGCATAAGGGTTTTCGTAGGAAAGAATTTTGTTTGAAATTGCCCTTAGGGTTTCAATTTGAGAAAAAAGGACTTATTCGAGGAGAATTCAATAAATATTGTTAATCTTGCTTGAAACCCTCATATCTATATCTCCTTTCCATAGAAAGATGAAATTCATACCTTCACCATGTCCTTTCCCAAACCCCTAATCAAATCTGCAAGAAAACAAGAAAATTGGGCTAATTTGCATGTTTGAAAACAAGAAAACTCATCTTGGAAAAAATAAATAATTATATTAAAATTAGGTCCTTCTTGATTTTATCATCTTGCACGTTGAAAAAGAAAAGAAGAAGAAAATTCCTCATATGTTATTTATAATTTTATTGAAATAAAAATGTCTATATTAGTGAAAATATGGCTTATTAGGTTTATGCTTGAAAAGAAAGAAAAATTAGGTTTATTATATTGCTGGAAAAATTTAATTAAAAAACAAGATATTAGCTTGCTATTTCTTCTTTTTTTTAAATACAGTCTTGGATAAAGTACACCAGTAAAAAAATAAATAAAGAAAAATAAATATTAATAAACAAAGTGTATTAATTATACCACTTAAAACTTTTAAAAAAAATTAAAAAAAATTTAAGTGTTGAAGGGAAGGTGTGTGGCGGGGGCCACCGCACCTCCCCCCACACTCCTTGCAAAATGCGGGGAGGCGGGGCGCAGGCTACCGAACCCCCCGTGCAGTCCCAAGGGGGACCGCAGGGGGCCCGCGGGCCATGCGGCCCAGCGGTACTCCTGTATGGGAGTTGGTGGGATGGGGCCCGCGGGGGACCACCCACCAATTTGGTAAGTTGTTTAATTTTTATTTATAGTTTTTTGGTATATTTTATTTTATTTAAATTTATTTTATATGTTATTTAATTTTATTTTAATTAATTTAAATTTAGTTTATATTAAAATATGTTTTTGTTTAGTTAATTAATATGCTAGTTAATATTAATGTTGGGTTATTTAATGAATATTATTTAGTTTAATTAAAAGTTGGAAATGTATTATTGTAATTTATAATTGTATATGTTAATAATGTTTTATATAACATTACTATTATATATACTTTTATATTACTCTTGTTTTTAGTTGGCTATAGTGGTTGTTTTATTGAGAGGAGGTTATTTTAATTCGTTTAATAAATGATACTAATATTTTGAGTATTATTATTATCTTAAGGGTAGTACGCTGGTGTTTTTCATTTTATTATAATTATAGTCTAATATAGTAATTATTTTAATAGGGTAATTTATATATGATGGATTTATAAATTAACCTATAGGAGCTTTGATTTACATATTCTTGGAAAAATTAATTATAGTGGTGTTAGTAATTTTAAAAAATAAATGAATTTTCATAACTAGGGTTATAAATTTGTTTATTGCCATGTTATCAATGCATTTTTTTTTAATTAGCTCCTTCTGGAAATGTGTTATACCATGCCATGACGTATTCATTCAGATGTTATTAGAATGATGTGTGTATTTTGTCCTGTATGATTATTTTGGGATTGATTTAGCATGGTATCTTGCATGTTTTTCCAGTAAATGTTTATTATTTTTTTATGTTGGTTTGATTGTCCTTCCTGAACCTAGTATTATTGAACTCCTCTTATGTGATCATGTGAGGAGTTTTCATATTGTTCGGTTAATGTGAACCAGTAGTTCCTATATGGGTAGGAACCAGTTTACGAGCTCTATGAGATCATATTTGACCTTGAGCTTTGGGGGTGGTTAGTTAGGTGCATCTTAGGGGAGTGGCTTACAATAGGATCCCGGGGCCCAAAAAGACCAGTCCAGGGTGACATATCGTAAGTTTGTTAATAAGTGATAACTTAATAATAAAACTTAGGGTTTATATTAATTACAAGATTGATCATGATGCCTCGCTCATGCCTTGAGTGCTTGTAAAGACTAAGGATGAGAATGGGATGATACCTAGAGAGTAGGTATTATAAAAATTCCTTGTCTTCATGAGAGGGTATTCTAGTTCTACATGTGTTATGTTGAGGGTTCGGGGTCCAGAGTGGCCAGTCTAGGGTAACTCAAGTGATTGACCATGTGATGACACTCCCATAAAATATATCCTAAGTCTCCTCCATAGGTCTTGTTTTACCTTTTATGGTTGTTTCTTTGGCACTTGGTGATTTGGTTTATGTATTTGGTTTATGTTGGTGATTTGGATATCTTATGTATGTTCCTTTATCTTTGGATGGTGTACCTTTGTTTTGATCTTGGATTTTCAGTTGTCTTGATCTTTCCATCATTATACCTTTTCTTTCATTATACTTTTTCTTTAGTCTTTCTTGTTGTGATCAAAAAGCTTCTAGGATCTTCCTATGTGCTTTTTATGATGGCTTGTATACCCTTGATTTCCTTCATGTTGTATACCCGTGTGAGTGGGCCTCTTATTATCTCCTCGGCATGGTAGGAGTGGACCTTTGGTTCTATGAGGTCAGGTGGTAGTGATCCTTATTTCCATTGAGATCCGATGGTTCTTCTTCATGCTTGGATGATCCTTCTTGCAGTTCTATCTTCTTATTCTTTTGGGGACTTGTAAAGTTTCCTGAGTTGTATATTTGTAACCATATGTGTATATTGGTTGGCATCCTTTGAAGGATGTATTATATTGTATTGTTATATGTTATTGCATACCCTATGACTTGTGCAGTGGATGTTGTTTTGGTTGTATACCTTGGGTATCAGATGTATATGTGGTCTTATTATATGAGATGCATATTATTGGATTCGGTTGATGTATCCTTTATGTTAGTTCTTTATAGTTGTTCTCGTAGATTATTTGCTTAAGTAATTCTACATCAAGGAACCCTCGAGAATTGTGTCTATGTTTAGTTGTTCTTATGTGTATGTCATGTATCTCATTGCATTGCTTATGCATTGTTATCATTGTTGTTTGTAAAAATTTAAAAAAAAATCTTCTTAACTTAGTGTCATGTTTAGGTTAGTTCTCCTAGGTTCCCTAGAGGGGAATTACACTTGGTATCAAAGCCCACGTTTCTACACTGGGAGCTTTGCGAGATTTGTATGCCCATTAGTTTTCTTTTGGTTTTAAAACTTGTAACAAACATAGACATAAAACTCTGATGTATTTTAAACCATTGCTTTGTGATTATGCATTTTCTTTCGTTGCTTTTTGGTTTTGGTTTTGAGTTGTGTGTTTGGTTTTTGGTTATTTGGTCAAATTAGAGATCGGGGAAGGGCTCTATGGGACCCACACATTGAAACTTTTTTTACTTGGTATGATGCTTTGAGTTGAGAGGTTCACATCTCTATCTTTGTTGTAGGCTTCCAGGAGTAAGCCTAGTTTTAGGGGAGGAGGATGTAATACTCACCCCTTAGTTTGCTTTTCAATTTTGGTTGTCGAACTCTTTTAGGCCTTTTTATGTATGTGTGGTTTATTTCAGATGGTTTTGAGGATGTTTATGTATCACATTTCAATATGTTGTTGATTCATTTCTTAGTGTAATATATCTCTTGTTTGCATATGATGTCATTTTGATTATGCTTTTCTGACAATACTGACCCTAGATTTATATGCACATGGATCATTTGTATGTTTTTCATTACTATTTGATGTGCTTTATATGGTATGGGATAGAGTCATAGTTACTTTCTTCAGCAAGATCCACACGATAAACTAGTCTCAACCACTCTTTTCTATATTATATGTATGTATTCTCATCTTTCTGATAATAGGTTTGCAGGTACCGGGCTACGTCTTCCCTGAATTGGCAGGAGTGAGCATGTCTTATCGTAATATCTCAATGGTAAGAGAGGGGCGATAATATCAGGTCCAAATCCATACCATAAACCCTTATTTTGTCCTATTGATGGAAAAAGTATCTGATTGACTATCCTATTTGAATCCATCAAGTGACGTGGATTTGTGAGCCTGTTTGTGTGTGTTTGTGGTTCTATTTTAGTTGATTGTTTGTTTCAGTCGATTATCTGTTTAGATGGGTTTTAGATGGATTAATGATGCTTTTAGCTTGATTTATTTAATTAATTTTCATGGTAAATATTAATGTTAATTATTGCACCTATAATAAGGTTAAAACATTGATATATGAAATATATGGCTATTTAATAATTAAATATTAATTAAATGCCTATATTTAATTAATTGATTTAATTATTAAGTCTTGATTAAAGTAATTGAGATTTAATAAATATTAAATTCAATTAAATGTAAATAATTGTGCATAGTTGAATTATTGAATATTACTTAAAGTTGCATGGTTAATTGATTAATTTAATTGAAATATATTCTCATGCATTTTCAATTCAACACTTTGCTATTATATTCCAAAGTTGAGTTTTGCATGCTTTAAGTGAAATTAAAAATAAAGAATTATTTTAATTAATAATTAGATAATTTATATTCCCTTTAATTTTATCACTTTTTGAAAACTTAATTGCTTGGATTATCTATATCTTTGAATTGGAATCCTTTTTGAAGGTTGTTCAATCAAGGAGAAGGAGAAATCAGGTGATTGGAGTTTTGAGAGAGCTTGCTTGGATTTGTGGATTCTCTTGCTTGGATTTGTGGATTCTTCTTGCTTGGATTTGTGAAATTGTGCTTCTCAACAGTTATTGAGGTAGGGTCTTCATCTTTTGAATTCTAGCTTTCAGATCCCCATCTTCCATGCATCTGAAAAGCTAGGACCCTTTGTGTGATCTTCCTTGTTTGCGTATTTTGTAGTTTCATTGATTTAGAATTGAAAAATATGATCTTAGTTTCAATTTTTGTTTTCCTCCATGTTTTCTTATCAGATCTATGAATCTGAGCATAAAGGTTTCATTTTTGGATGTTGAATGCCAATTGGGCATAAGGGTTTTCGTATGAAAGAATTATGTTTGAAATTGCCCTAAGGGTTTCAATTTGAGAAAAAAAGACTTCTTTAAGAAAAATTTGATAAATGTTGTTAATCTTGCTTGAAACCCTCATATATGTAACTCCTTGGCATGGAAAGAAGAAATGCATACCTTCACCATGTCCTTGCACAAACCCCTGATCAAATCTGCAAGAAAATAAGAAAATTGGGTTAATTTGCATGCTTGAAAACAAGAAATCTCTTCTTGGGAAAAATAAATAATTATATTAAAATTAGGTCCTTGTTTTTATCATCTTGCATGTTGAAAAAGAAAAGAAGAAGAAAATCCCTCTTATGTTATTTATAATTTTATTGAAATAAAAATGTCTATATTAGTGAAAATATGGCTTATTAGTTTTATGCTTGAAAAGAAAGAAAAATTGGGTTTATTATATTGCTGGAAAATTTTAATTAAAAAATACATATTAGCTTGTTGTTTCTTTTTTTTTTTAAATACAGTCTTGGATAAAGTACACCAGTAAAAAAATAAAATAAAGAAAAATAATAAAATATTAATAAACAAAGTGTTTATTAATTATACCTTTTAAAACTTAAAAAAAATTAAGTGTTGAAGGGAAGGTGGGTGGCGGGGCCCACCGCACTCCCCCCACACTCCTTACAAATCGCGGGGGCCCATAGGCTGTGGAACCCCCCATGCAGCCCCAAGGGGGACCGCAGGGGGCCCGCAGGCCATGCGGCCCAGCGGTACTCCCGTATAGGAGTTGGTAGGGTGGGGCCCGCGGGGGACCACCAACCAATTTGGTAAGTTGTTTAATTTTTATTTATAGTGTTTTTGGTATATTTTAATTTATTTAAATTTAGTTTATATGTTATTTAATTTTGTTTTAATTAAATTTTAATTAATTTAAATTTAGTTTATATTAAAATATGTTTTTGTTTAGTTAATTAATATGCTAGTTAATATTAATGTTGGGTTATTTAATGAATATTATTTAGTTTAAAAAGTTGAAAATGTATTATTATAATTTATAATTATATATGTTAATAATGTTTTATATAACATTACTATTATATATACTTTTATATTACTCTTGTTTTTAGTTGGCTATAGTGGTTGTTTTATTCAGAGGAGGTTATTTTAATTTGATTAATAAATGATACTAATATTTTGAGTATTATTATTATTTTAAGGGTAGTACGCTAGTGTTTTTCATTTTATTATAATTATAGTCTAATGTAGTAATTATTTTAATAGGTTAATTTATATATGATAGATTTATAAATTAACCTATAGGAGCTTTGATTTGCATATTCTTGGAAAATTAATTATAGTGGTGTTAGTAATTTTAAAAGATAAATGAATTTGCATAACTAAGGTTATAAATTTCTTTATCGCCATGTTATCATTGCATTTTTTTTAATTAGCTCATTCTGGAAATGTGTTATACCATGACGTATTCATTTAGATGTTATTAGGTTGATGTGTGTATTTGGTCTGTATGATTATTTTGGGATTGATTTAGCATGGTATCTTGCATGCTTTTCCAGTACATGTTTCTTATTTTGTTATGTTGGTTCGATTGTCTTTCATGAACCTAGTGTTATTGAACTCCTATTATGTGATCCTGTGAGGAATTTTCATATTGTTCGGTTAATGTGAACTAGTAGTTCCTATATGGGTAGGAACCAGTTTATGAGCTTTATGAGATTATATTTGACCTTGAGCTTAGGGGGTGGTTAGTTAGGTGCATCTTAGAAGAATGGCTTACAATAGGATTCTGGGGCCCAAAGAGCCCAGTCCAGGGTGACCTATCGTAAGTTTGTTAATAAGTGATAACTTAAAAATAAAACTTGGGGTTTACATTAATTACAAGATTGATCATGATGCCTCGCTCATGACTTGAGTGCTTGTAAAGACTAAGGATTAGAATGTGATGATACCTAGAGAGTAGGTGTGATTAGATTCCTCATCTTTATGAGAGGGTATTCTAGTTCTGCATGTGTTATGTTGAGGGTCTAGGGTCCAGACTGGCCAGTCCAGGGTAGCTCAAGTGATTGACCATGTGATGACACTCCCATAGAATGTAGCCTAAGTCTCCTCCATAGTTCTTATTTTACCATTTATGGTTGTGTCTTTGGCACTTGGTAATTTGGTTTCAGTATTTGGTTTATGTTGGTGATTTGGATATCTTATGTATGTTCCTTTATCTTTAGATGGTGTACCTTTATTTTGATCTTGGATTTCCAATTGTCTTAATCTTTCCATCTTTATACTTTTTCTTTAGTCTTTCTCATTGTGATCAGAAAGCTTCTAGGATCTTCCTATGTGTTCTTTATGATGGCTTGTATACCCTTGATTGCCTTCATGTTGTATACCCGTGTGAGTGGGCCTGTTATTATCTACTCAGCACAGTGGGAGTGGACCTTTGGTTCCACGAGGTCGGCTGGTAGTGATTTTTGTTATGATTGAGATCTGACGGTTCTTCTTCATGCTTGGATGATCCTTGTTGCAGTTCTATCTTCTTATTCTTTTGGGGACTTGTGAAGTTTCATGAGTTGTATATTTGTAACCATATGTGTATATTGGTTGACATCCTTTGAAGGATGTATTGTATTGTATTGTTATATGTTATTGCATACCATGTGACTTGTGCAGTGGATGTTGCTTTGGTTGTATACCTTGGGTATCAGATGTATATGTTATCTTATTATATGATATGTATATTATTGGATTTAGCTGATGTATCCTTTATGTTAGCTCTTTATTGTTGTTCTCGTAGATTATTTGTTTAAGTAATTCTACGTCAAGGAACCCTCGAGAATTGTATCTATGTTGAGTTGTTCTTATGTGTATTTCATGTATCTCATTGCATTTCTTCCACATTGTTATCATTGTTTTTTGTAAACATTAAAAAAAAATTATCCTGTTAACTTAGTGTCATGTTTAGGTTAGTTCTCCTGGGTTCCCTGGCAGGGCATTACAGCTTTGGTTCCTTGAAGAAGAGATTATCTACTTGAGATAGATTTGATGGTGCATAAACTAAAAATTCCTATGTTTGATGGATCTTATTACAATTTTTGGAAAGTGGAGATGAGAGGTTACATGATTTTTATAAGTTATATCACTTGGAAAGCTGTTGAGAAAAAAAGATGTTGCACTAGTGAATCACCCTACTACTACGGATGAGATTTTAGCCTATGGAGAATGAGAAAGAAAGGTATGCAATTTTTTGTGTCATATCAAAGATTGAGTTAACAAAGGTTCTTTCTTTCAATATTTCTTGTTAAGTTTAGGAAAAGCTGATAGAGATCTATGAAGGAAGTATAGAGTCAACTTATCAAGGAAGTTAGCAGCTAAGTGCCAATATAAGAATCTGAGAAGGGAATAAGGTGAATCTATTGCAAGCTATTTTCAGAGGGTTAATAGTTTTGTGAATGAATTCAAAAATCAAGGTGGAAATCTAACTGATGAAGATGTTATGGAGAATATTTTAATGACTTTAGTAGAGAGTTATAATGAAAAGATCTCAATTATTGAGGAAGTTTATGATCCAAAGAAATTTTTACCAAAGAATAATTATTTGGCACCCTATCCCCATTTGAGTTGAGGAAATTTAGACAAGAAAGGAACAAATCCAAAATAGTCTTTAAAGCCACAAAGACGGAGAAAGATTCAGATGATGACAATTCAGATGAGTTGGAAGCAAACGTTACAAGGAACCTAAAGAAAGCTACTGGAAAATATAAAGGTATGTTACCTCTTAAATGTTTTATATGTGGAAAGATTAGTCATTTAGAAAATAGGTGTTTGGAAATAGGAACAAGATATAAGTTTAAAATGTTCAATAAGATGGCCTACGATGTTAATGAAAATGCTAGTATATCAGATATTGAATCGGATCAAGAGGATTTTTTATTTTTGGCTAAACTAGAAAAACCTAGATTTGATATCCCTAAAATTTACTTGAAATAATTTGATGATAATACTGAGACTGCATTGTTTATTAGAAGGAATAAAAATTAATGGTTGATTGATAATGGATGTTCAAATCATATGACTTGGGATAAAAATAAGTTTGTAAAATTTGAGAAATATGATGGAGGTCCTACTAGAATTGGAGATGATAAAGTGGCACAAATTGTTGGAATTGGTTCTAATACTTTTGATGGAAAGCATAACACTGACAATGTTTACTATGTGAAGGGTTTCTATCATAATCTATTGAGTGTTGGATAGATATGTGAAAATAGATACAATTTTTTGTTTTAGACTGATGGTTGTGAGATCTGGAAGAGATCTAGAGTTGTTATAACAGTTGGCAGAAGAATAGGTGTAAACATGTATCAACTAGAAGGATATATAAAGAGTTTCTTATTATATTGATTCGATGATAGTTGGTTTTGGCACTCGAGGATGTGTCACATCAATTTTGACAACTTGGTAAGGATAAGTTCAACAAGTGCAATAAGAGATTTTCTAAGACTAACCAAACTAGACAACATTATCTGAAAAGGATGTCAAGAAGGAAAGTAAACAAGAGAGACATGCAAAGGAAAATATCATTCATCTACTAGTTTGTTTTATCTTGTACACATTAACCTGTGATAAACTAGAATAAGAAGCTTACAAGTTGAGAGGTACACACACACACACAAATATGTGTGTGTGTGTGTGTGTGTGTGTGTGTGTGTGTGTGACTAGGGTTGCATTTTTAAGAGAAAATCAGAAGCTTTAGATAAATTCAAGATATTTAAAGCAAGAGTTGAGAATGAAATTGACAAGAAAATCAAATTCTTAAGATCTTATAGAGAAGAAGAGTTTAATTCTAAATAATTTAATAATTTATATGAGAAACATGACATTAAAATATAGTTATTAGCATCAGAAAACCAAAGAAAAATGGTGTAGTGGAAAGAATGAATCAGATAGTTCAAGAAGTAGCACAAACAAAGATCAAGGAAGTAGGTTTATTAAAGGTGTACTAGAGAGAAGTAATACATACAATAGTATATACACTTAACAGAGTACTTTACCGTAGAAAGTACCGTTGGCCCTAACTCTCACACTAGGCTAGTGCAAAAAAGAAGAAAGTTGCCAACTCCAAGGAAATCATGGATCTCCAGAATTCCATCCAGCAATATGATTTGTTGAAGGAAGACACAGCGGAGTTAATGGAAAAAATGTCTTAGTTGTGTTTTTTCTCATTTTCGTGCTTTTTTTGCCTGTTTTGTAGCTTTTTGCTAGTTGGTTGTGCTGGGGGAGTTTCTATTGCCTCCTTCCTTTTCCCCCAGTTGTTTCTTTTTACTTTGGTGCTTCTCTACCTATCTTTCTAATGTAAAGGGTTGCAGTTCCCTTCAAAAACTATTTTAATCTCAATCAAAAACATAGTACTTTACCATAGGAAATATGGTAATACATCTAATGAGATATGGCATGGAAGGGCTCCCACAATTAAATACTTTAAAAAAATTTAGAAGTAAATGCTATATTCATAGAGATAAAGACAATCTTGGAAAGTTTTAGAGAAGAGATGATGAAGGCATCTTTTGGGATATTCTACAAGAAGCAAAGTGTATTGGTATTACAACAAGAGACTGAATAAGATATGTGAAAGTGTGAATGGGAAAGTTGATGAAGATATCCAAAGAACTCCTGACAAGCATATTAAATGTGAATCTAACTCAAAGGACAAAGGAAAAGAAGACAATAAAGGAGAAGAAGAAGAGACAAAGAAGAATTCGACATCTAAAACTAAAACTCCAAGGTATGTACACAGAAATCATTCAAAAAATTATATTATAGGTGATAAGAATAAAGGAATTGTTACAAGAAGTAGAGCAACTCAAGATCAGGTATTATTGTGTTTATTCTTGGAGACTGAACATAAGACTATGGAAGGAGAATGCAGAGATCAAATTTTGGTAAAATAAATGGAAGAAGAACTTGATCAGTTAGAAAAGAAAAAATTAGACTTGGGAAATTGTGTCCAGACCAACAAATAAAAATGTGATTTCTACAAAGTGGGTATTCTAGAATAAGCTAGATGAAAATGGAAACGTAATGAGGAAAAGGTAAAAATTGATTTGCAAGGGTTACACTCAAATTGAAGGCATTGATTTTGATGAAACTTATGCCCATGTATCCCAGATGGAAGCGATGGGGATATTCTTAGCATTTGTAGCGTTTAAAGATTTCAAAGTTTATCATATGGATGTTAAGTAAGAATTTTTTAATGGAGAATTGAAGCAAGAAATCTACATTAAACAACTAGAGGGATTTAAGTCTAGAAAGAATTTGGATGTTGTTTGCAAGTTGAAAAAAGCATTATATAGGTTAAAATAGGCATCTAGAGCCTGGTATGGAAAATTGGAGCAATATCTGATTGGACAAGTATTCTAGAAGAGATATGCTGACAATAATTTGTATTACAGATTTTATTTAGATCAGATATTGAATTTCGTGGATTATGTTGAGGATATAATTTTTGGAAGAATATATTATTTGTGTAGAAATTTGTTGATGAGATGTAGAAGGAATTTGAAATGTCTATGATCAGTGAGCTGAATTTTTTCCTTGGATTACAAGTAAATCCTAGTAGTGAAGGAATTTTTATTTCTCAGTCCAAGTATAAAAGAGAATTATTAAAGAAGTTTGGATTGGAGAACTCTAAACTAGTATGCACGCCTATTGTTACCAAATCTAAATTGACTAAATAATATGATTCACAAAAATTTTATGCAAGTATAGGTAAATGATTGGAGGGTATTTATATTTGACTGCTACTAGATAGGATATTATGTATGTTGTTTGTCTAGCAGCTAAATTTTAGCATGAACTGAAAGAATCACATGTTATGGTAGTAAAGAGAAACTTTAGATATTCAAAGGGTATAGAAGATATTGGATTATGGTATTCAAAAGTTTCATATTTCACTCTAACATCTTACACTAATGTTGATTGGGTTGTATGTGTTGATAACTGGTGGAGTACTAGTGGTGGAAAATATTTCGTTGGCTCCCACTTAGTTGCATGGTTGAGTAAGAAGAAATATTTTGTATCATTATATATCATTGAAGCTAAATACATTGTAGCATCCTCATGTTGCACTCATATACTGTGGATGAAACAGAATCTAAAAGATATTGGCATATCATTTGTTGAACCAATCTCAATTATATGGTAATACTAGTGCTATAAATATTTCCAAGAATTTGGTACAACATTCTAGAACAAAATACCTATCCATCAAATATGATTTCTTAAGAGAGAACTCTAGACAATGAGGTTAGACTTGACTATATACCCACAAAGCAGCAGATTATAGATATATTTACAAAACCATTGTGCATGGATACTTTTGAGTATCCCAAGCAAAAGTTGGGGGTTTTGTCCCTTCATAGTGTTTAGTAGATGCACCAGTGTGTGCATTAGTCTAGGGTATTTTATGCTTACTCTTATCTAGATTAATGCTTGGTGGCTTCCTCTCAGGGGGAGAAGAATGTGTTTCATAGGGGGAGTTTTTTCCTTTGTCATTATTATCATAAGGGGAGAAAAACACATATTTTCATGATGACATTATTTGATATTTAGTTGTTTTCTTTTTTATTGATGAAGCCAAGGAGAAACTTTTGATGTTGGATTCTAGAACTATTCTTCCCCAAGAATTGAAAATTCCATGCTAAATATCAAATACAAGGGATGTCTCTTAAATAGAAGTCATAAATTTCTCCTGACCATGCTCTTTTATCTTAGATGGTCGATGATGATGATGTTGATTTCACCAACTAGGAATTAATTTCCAAGATGATGCAACTGAAATCATATTACAATACACATTCCAAGAGGAGATTTACTAGTGAAATAAATCCCTCTAATTCTACCAACTAAGACAACTTAGATATAGTGTTCAAGGTTTGAATTCAATAAAATCCTTGTTCAAGAAGTTCTTATGCAACCAAATCAAAGATCGTAGGATTTCATCTTGTACAAACCAAAGAACATCAAATCCCCACACAAGAAGAGAACATTGAATATAGTTGAACAGTTAAAGAAAGCTCCAAAAAACATATCCATATAGGATATACTCATAATTCCTAAATAGAAATAGTTGTTGAAGGATGCCCTTGAGGACCAAGATAGATAAACCAAGGCCAAAACCATTTTTGAGAAAGCATAAATCGAAGTAAAATCTCCTACTACAAAACAATAGATTCCTTAGGTTCAAAAACCAATGATATTGGTTAATTAAAGTGACAATTTACAAGGAGAAATTAGTAATTACAAACCAATTCCATTCTTCCTAACTTTTATAATAGAAATTAAGTTGCTACACAATTCAATGATAGATTATGGGGCAAGTATCATTGTCGTGCCAAAACAAATAGCAGAGGCTTTCCATGTAGGATATGAACCTTCTAGTAGGGGAATCATGCATTTAGATGGAAAGAAGGTTCAGTTTATAGGGGTAATAAAAGACCTTCCCTTAACTTTTTTTTTCTTTCCCAAACATCATAGTCCCACAATAAATTGTATTCATTGATATTCCCCCTATTTTGGCATTTTCTTATCACAATATTTTAATACTAAAATAGGAGGTTATATGTCCCTTGATTGGTCTCATTTAATTTTGAGAACTAAACATGGAGCCAAGGTCAAAGTATTACTTGACCCTATGCATAATATTCTTGTAGTGGATGAACTTATGCTTAAGTTTTAACCCACTCATACCTCTATCTCCAAGGATGATATGTATTGGATTGAGATCATAGAAGATGAAGAGGTGAAATGTGATAGAATTGAAGAAGAAGAGGTCCTCATGAATCATTTCATTGAGAATGATCCTTTTGGGAATTACCATGTTACTAGAATTGGAAAATATGATTTTTGATGAAGATCCTCCTATTCCAAAGGTAACTGAGGAAAAGGGAAATGTAAAAAAGGATATGAGTCATTGAGAATTAGACTTGCAAGTGATGTACTTTTATGGAGAAAGATGCTAAATTAGTTTATGCACTAGTATTTACATAATTTCTCCTTCAGGAGAAGAAGTAATTTTATTTCCAATTTATCTCTACCAACAATGAAGCAGAATACACTTGGTCTGAGGACTAGATCTATCTAAAAGAATAAGAATTAAGAAACTCAAAGTATATGAAGATTCTAAATTAGTGGTGAAACAAGTACATAATACTTTAACTGTTAAGAACCCTTCCATGAGGTCTTACTAGCATAGGCTATGGGACCTGATTAAAAGTTTTGATGCTTTCAATATCCAAGTAATTCCAAGAAAATAAAATGCAAAAGCTGACCAAATACCTATAATCAAATATTGGTTTGAGCCAATGACCAATCTGCCCACAAATGAGCACTCAGTGTGACTGATTGTGAGACCATCCATGCTTGATAATGACAAAAACTAGCAAGTATTTAATAGTGATGAGAAAATTTCCATGTATATCCAATATGCTAAGGAAATTGTTGAAGAGTTGCATCTGAAGTTAGAAGAAGCACATGAGGATTAGATAATCCAACTAAAATCAAATAAGTTACCCAAAGATTTGATACTTTAGAAAATTTGTTTGATTGTGATGATTCTAGAAAGAACAAGTGAAATTTTCTCAGTGACCAAAAGGACTCTGAAGATATAGAAGTTGAAAGTAGTATAAAATTAAAGGTGTGTAAGAGTATCTCAGCCACTGATAGAGAAAGACTTAGGTTCATATTTTAAAAATAAATAGGGTACATATCCTGGACCTACAATGATTTGAAGGGATATACTTGAGACATCATTAAAAATACTATCAAGCTAGTAGATGGAGAAAATATTATCAGATGAAAGTGAGGTTTGTCAATCCAAAAATAGAGCCCCTAATGGTGCAAGAATTGAAGAATTTGCCTAACTTAAAAATTATCTATCCAATCAAACACAACACATGGGTGTCAAACCTAGTGCTAGTCCAAAAAAATAATGGTGATATTCACTTTTGTGTGGATTTCTATGACCTAAAAAAATATTCTCTAAATAACATCACCCCCTGCCATCAATGGAACAAATTCTACAGAGTGTTTCTCAATTGGAAAAAATTTCTCTATTGGACGGTTTCTTATGATACAATCAAGTCTAGGTAGTTGAGAATGACCAACATAAGAAAGTGGGAAACATTTGCGTATCCCAAAATTTCATTTGGTCTCTATAATTTAGGAGATACATTCCAAAAGCCATGGAGATTGCATTTAAAGGGTTGGTAAATCTAATCATCTTGACTTATTTATATGACTCAACTATATTTTCAAAGAAGAAAGAGGATCATTTAGATTACTTGCAAAAAAAAATCAAAGGAACCAAGCTTTTGGGATATCACTTAATCCCAAGAATTGTGTGTTTAAAGTTCCCAAAGAGAAACTCTTAGGACATGTGGTTTCTAAAGATGGAATTTATATTGGCCCTGAATTGGTGAAGGCCATTTTAGCACATTCGCTATGAGTAAATAAGAAAGGATTTCAATCTTTCTTAGGAAAGATAAACTTCATTAGGGTGATCATTTCAGACTTTGTCAAGATGGTAAGACCCATTACCATAATGGTATAGAAATAATGGCCATTCAATTGGATAGAAGAAGGAAAAGTTTCTTTTGAGAAGATAAAGGGGGATATAGCCACTACACAAGTGTTAACTAATTCAAACTTTTTGAAGGATCCCATAATGTATTCCTATATAAGTGAACACAACATTGAAACTACACTAAACCACAAGAGAGAGAATAAAAAAGAGGAATATTTGGTTGATGTATACTCAAGAAACCTCAACAATTATGATGAACTACAACTTTTTGGAAAAGCAAGCATTCAGCTTGGTCAAAAGACAAAAGAAATTCATATACATGGTGGTTTAAAATAAGATCATGGTGTATGTAGTGTATCCCAATGTGCTAAAATATATCATGGAAGGAGAAATCACTAAGAAAAGAGGTAATTGGATTACTAAAATCATGGAGTCAAATATAGAAGTCAGTCTACCAAATTTATCCAAGGGAAAGGGCTCTGTTAATGCATTGCAAAATAAATTGAAGGAACTAAAGGAGCAGAAACATTGTGTGATAGATCATAGCACTTTTCCATCTATCAGGATTGATGATATGAGATTGGAACCAGTAAGTGATGGGGATTTTATCAAATGTGTGGAGTTTATTTCACATACTAGGGAATGTCTCAAAATGTTAGAATCCTCCATTACATAGAAGAAGATGCAAGTCAATATTTTCATTCAGGTTGGCTTACCCTCACCTTTTAAGATGGATGTATCATTATTAAAAGAAGATTAGATAAAATATTCAATTCAATAGAAGTGGTAGGATTTCTCTTACAAACAATTTTTGGTACTTGATCTAGATTCTACTCAAGTTTGGCTAGTCTTGGATCCCTTGGCTTAACTTTAATTTGGTCTGGATGTAGTAACAAATAGCCTAGTTGGTTTTTCATTCTAAGAAAAGATATCTCTATTGGAAAAATGTTCAGTGATCCCCTCAAGATTTATGACAAGGGACTAACCACCTCTTGTGGATTCTATAAGTATAGGGTTGTATCAGGCATTGACAAGTCGATCTTTTGGTGCAAGGCAACAAAACTTGTAACAAGTGGTAACAGAGCTTGGCCACATGTTTGAATCCCCTTAGGTAATTCTGATGGGGAGATTGTTGGAAAAATGTTCAGCACTCCCCTTGGGATTAATGACAAGGGACTAACCACCTCCTGTGGATTCTATAAGTCTAGTGGTTGTATCAGGCATTGACAGGTCGATCTTTTAGTGCAACAGAAACCACACTTGTAAAAATCTACAACACCTTCCATTATCTCTTGTTACATATATTTATGTCTAATTAAGAGTGGGTTTTTTTTTTAGTTTTCCTTATTGAATCTCTTTTCTATTTTTGCCCCCCTCCTTATTTTCTAGGTACCAAAGTTTTGGATTCACAATCATGCAGACAAGATCTCCTGAAAGTCACCAATTCTATGTATTCAAATAAAGATTACCCAATTTTCCACAAGTGTAAATCATCATACATCAATCTTTATTTTGTTATGTTTTGAAGTCATTTTGGGAACCCTCAAATTTAATGGTGGTAGCACCTTCTTTTAATCACCTATAGGTTTTGTTTCTTCATTGAGACATGTGTCTCCCTTGTCAAGGTTTTGAAGAGAAAGAGAAATAAGAGCTCATGAGGAGGCCCACCATTGTGACATGTGTCAGGTGTAGGGTTCAAGGAAAAGGTCATCATCCTCCATTCAAATGAACATCAGAGCATAAAGGTGGTCAATTATACTTTATACATGTTTTCATTGTATCTATTTTTTGTAGCGTTGACATGCCTAGAAATGATGATTTTTACATTTTTAACTGTCATCATGGCTTCCCTGGGCATGCTTTGGATACATGCATGAAGATATGGTGGGATATTTTTCTAGAGAGAAATTTTAACTTACGGGAGAAATATTTCATGTTTATTAGTTGGATTCAATGATACTCTATTATTAGAAAAAGAGACTATTATTTTTAGTATTAATTTAAGATACTTTTCTCAGACTTTGATTTCATTAAATTTTATGTCTTTTTGAAAGTTTTGCTATGTTCTGTTGAGACTTTTGGTTTTTATTTGGTAATGAATATAGTAGAATTTTATGGCAATTGAGTAATAGTTATCTTGTTTGGACTCTAATAATTTTGTCTATGAAGCTTTCTTAGAATTGGATCATGTTACATACTCTTCCAGTTGAAGATAGTTAAATATTTGGGGTTATATCATGTCTATGGTGGTATTGAAGATGAACAAATAAATAGGAATATAAATAAATGTATGTGTTTTATCAATAGCTTATGTGGATGCACCCATGAAATGATATGAATGTTGAATCTTGTGTCTAAGATCTAACTATTTCATTCTCATTTTGACAATGAAGGAATTATGGAACATTATATTTAATTGTGAGATTATTTTTATCTTCTAATCTATGTGGCCAAGTCTATTTTACTTCAAAAGTGATTCTGAGTTACAGTATGAAATACAATGGTGCATTTCCTTAGTTTAGTTTTAATACAGCATTATTTTCCTTCTCCAACTCCCCTTATTTATGAAGAGACAATTTCTCAATCCCATAGGCTGTTCAATTGCAACAATTTGGTCCCATGGTATTTGAATTTTGAATAAGATCTATTACCTTTCTGATTTACAAAATTCAGGATCAACACTCTTAAAAGTAACAAGATTCTCTTTTGTATGCTATATAAATTATAATTGATATCAAGCCTTGCATCACATAATATGACCCCTCATTCTTTATAATTTTGTCCATTCTAACTATGAGTGTTATTAGTTTCTCCTTGCCTCTAAAAAAACATGTGTATAGACCTTATTAGGGTAGCATTCATACGTGCTCCAATTCATGACATTTGACGCATTTATCTAAATT
Organism: Thuja plicata; assembly: GCA_018584345.1. Classification (NCBI taxonomy): domain Eukaryota; kingdom Viridiplantae; phylum Streptophyta; class Pinopsida; order Cupressales; family Cupressaceae; genus Thuja; species Thuja plicata. Next base: position 829,007 of record MU226563.1, read on the forward strand.
TCCATTACCACCTTAAACAATGACTTTCTTGTTCGTCATATCATTTATAGAACAAAACATGTTGCTCATGTCTAGGATGAAATCAAATTCATGAAGCAATAAGAAAATGAAAGTGGGATCATCTAATCCCCTTTTCAGGAAAGCATGCACTCGATTATAGAGAACCTGATTTGAGAAAGGGAGGCTCTCTAAGATCATACAAATTTGAGAAGTTTTTTTTCACCTAAATTATTCAACCACTCAAATTCTTTCCAATTCCCCCCACTCTAACATAATCATTCATATGATTAAATTTAACGCTTCATTCTTCACCTTGGTGTTGATAAAATATTCATAGTAATTCCAATTATTTTACAACACTATACGAAACAATAAAAAATTGGCATTCCTACTAGTTCTTTGTCACAAAGTTATCTAGTTGGTCCCTTTATCAAAGAGAGTCAGTATTAAACAAAGTTGATAATTACATAGCCTAAATGGATTCTAATTTGATTTTGTCAATTTCTTCAAAAGTGTAGATGAGAGAAATCACACTTGAAAATATGCAATCATGTCAATAAAGATTACTCGCTTTGAAAGTGTATTTGTTCTTCAAAAATTGAAATATACGTAACCGTGGTGGATAAACAAGATTAAAAACATATGTAGGTAGAATTAATATCACTAATGATGACTGAGATAGGTCAATTGAGGACTGAGAAAAATCATAAATTAGCAACAAAATTGACTTTTGGCAGTGATAAGTAGTATTATTGGTCTTTATTTCCATGATGCTTTTCACAAAGATCGTTAGTAATGAGTCACACTTCCCAATTCCTGGAAAAGGTGATTTGTTCAAACACTGGGAATTTGACAAAGTTGCATGGTCAATGATTTCTTAAGTTACACTATATAGATCATTATAAATAAGGGACACTTTCAAAATCATTGAAAAGAGAGGGTGTTTTGTCGCATCCCTGTATCCAACATGGAACCTAGATAACATCAGCCTAAATATCAGAGAAAGAATACAACTCTAAAAGTGGTTTACGAGAGAAATAAGATTTATAGGATAAAAAAGGAGATCATTGTAAACAATCGTTCAAAGTAAATTCCACAAGCGATTTCATATTATCTTACATATATCAAAGAAAGGTATCTAATCATGAACCATCATATAGAGAACTACCAAATGTAGAGAGACAATGTAGACATTATGAAAGGAAAATCACTTCTTCTGAATAAACTTTTTATTCATACATGCAACTATTGATAATTACATATAACAACCAGAACATCAAAATTTAAAGAAGTATGCACATTCTTTCCAATCCCCCACATCCTAAGTCTATAAGGATTGAGGAACACTAAGAGGGGGGTGAATATGTCTACCAAAATTTAGCTCTACTAATTTGATTATTTAACCATAAACTAAAATGAATGAAAAGTAAACAAATATAATATACACAAAGCATCCACAACTTCATAAAACCATGATTTTTATCATGGAAACTTGGTAAAGGGAAAAACCATGGTGGGGATGGAACCCACAAGTATTTACTTCTACAAAAATAGGTTATCTTGTTAAAGGTTTAGTACATGAGGGGATTGCACATGCATTCAAGCTTACAACCTAGATCTCCCTGCTCAATTACAAAATAGGGATACAGCCCTTAGAGGCACACTACCATACGAAAGATTTCATCTAGAAAGGTGAACTAAGAAATAGCATCATCGATGCTTAATAGTTCCATCCAAGTATAATAGATCTTCTTATCTGATATATGAACCTCTAATCACTAATCCAACATTCATACATAACATATGAATATCATGTCAAATCATCACATCATGAAATCTCCATAAAAACTAGGGCTTATATACTCAATAGAAAAGTATAATAAATTAACTTGTCATCTCTAAGAATAAAAAATTTAATGTGTAGAACCTTGATCTAATCATTAATCAAATATCCATGGTAACCTTGACTAAAGCATATATATCATCTATTATGTCATATCTACCAATAATTACACTCTAATCGATCAGATCATTGATCTGGTAGGATTGTTGATCGATCCAACAAGTAACTGACATTGTTCCTCACACTCCTCTATATACTCAATACTCATAAATGTATATCTTCAACAAATGTCATCATTAACTAATGTGATCATAGATGAAGATAGGATATGACCTGTAGAGATTCCCCTAACTTTGTACTTTACAACTCACGTGCATTTGTCCATAGTGATCCTTTTACTTATTCATGTATACTACTCCTATGTGTCCATACTTAGCCAATTTTGCATTCTAACCTTCGGTATCACCAAAAGCTATTAGGTAACCATAAGAGATGTGTGTAGTTTTCATCAATGACAACATACAAAATATCCAATGTAGTGTCTCTTTCCAATAATCTCCCCATTTGGCATTGATGGAAATACTTCATAAAAAATGACTAAGTGTCCAAGAAAAATGCCAATCACCAAGAGTTCTCTCCTTAACCAAGAAAAATGTGTGCTCCCCCTAAGCTAAATAACTCATTTTTCACCTCATCTATCCCCCTTTGACAACAATTAAAAAGGTTGGGATCTCCCTCAAAATTCAACTAGCAAAATCCTATATCTGTTGGAAATAATCAAGACTAACCAAGTTACTGAGAGGGGAGGGGTGAATCAGTAACTCTGAAACTTTTAAAACATTTATGCACATGTATGTACTTTGACCATTCATTCATCTAATCTACTGCAAGCATGAAAATATAATCATTCATAACACATAACACAAAGATTGGTAACCCAGAAACCTTCCAAATAGAAAGTAAAACTGGGGTGGGGATGGTACCCACAAAACTTTGGTACTGTAGTATAAAGTTGGCCGATTAAGGCTTACAATGATCACTTCTGATGATCTGCCCTGTTAGAAGCAATTTGGACTGCTAGGTCCACCTTGTTAGAGGATTTACAAACATACAATGAAGTATGCAATCGGTTAGGAGATTTACAAAAGACTGTTAAGTTTACCCGGTTAAAGGATTTACAAACTGATTCAACTGTTAGGATGAAATAGTAGATCTTGACTTATAAATTTATTGCTGATAAGATCCTTTGTGTACTGATCACTGAAGGTGATAGATATGTCTATTCTGCTCCCTTACTGACTCTGCAAAAATGCTCTGCTTCGCTACCTTATTGCAGTCTCTACTCTGCTATTTCTAATTTTGCATATCCATACTTTCACATAATTCCATACATCAGATGGTATAATACATTACATATATATACCATCCATAATTACAATTTACAATTCACAAAGTCGGCCTCATAACATAATCTTATTCTTAAGTCGG
>MU226563.1:861221-891663 GCA_018584345.1 Thuja plicata
GGGCCTTCATTTTACATTTTTACACATCCATGACTAGAGAGCTATGGATCGATATTTGAGGCCTCATTCTTGAGCAACCTTGAATGGAATGATTCATAGAAGTGTGACAATATTTATGCACACACATATTTTACCTTGAAAAGCTACAAAAATAGTATGCATGGTCCTATAAGAAAGAAAATGTGCCAGGTGTTATTCATCTGCATGATTGGAACATGTGTCATGGGAGATGACACATAAATTGTTGGTCCTAGCTTCATAGCAGTTGAAGGTAACATTTCCAACCACTTGCAAATGAGCAAGGTACTAACATATGTCTACGATAGTTGGTGAAAACAAAATTATTTTTGTGGCCCTACGGTCACTAATTAAATACATGTTCAATAGAAGGGGTTGAACGGACACTTGCATGCCATGTGGAGCTTATTTGGTTGTCATTTACAAATTTGCATGTGTCCATTCATTTTCACCATGCCATGCTTTCTAATCTATAGGAGATCAACGATTCAGGTTCAAAGTTCACAAAAAAATGTACGCATAGTCAAAATAAGTTGATCAACTCAATGCAAATTTAATTTTGAAAAGATGAAAATGTCTACTACAAGATTATGGAAATAAATAATTCAATGTCGCTATAATTTTGTGCACTTTCATTTATAATTGTTGAATATTGAGCTAGTGCGCCAGAAGAAAGTTGCAAAGGGCGTTAGAAGTCTAAAAGATTGTTGAAAGGGTATCCAAAACTATAAGTTTGTCTTTACTATTTGTCTGGTAATTTGTGAAATAATTTGAAATCAAGGGAGGGATATCTTGAGATAGAAGGGATTTTAAATTATATACTCCAGTGTTTTTAATTTGTGATATCTAATCAAAATGAGTGGGGTTGGGGTCTACTATGAATTTTGGCAAGATTTCTTAGACCTATTGTCAGGATCATCAAATGTCTAATTAGCTAGTGAGACCTGGTGGATTGAAAATTTTGATATATGTAGAAACTCAATCATACATTCATTAGGTTGGGTTGTGTTTTAGTTTTTCTATTAGAATAGGGTTAAGGGTCCTCTTATGAGTAATCCATGGGAATTGAAAATGGCAAAACTAATTGTTATAGATGTTTTCATGAATGTTGATTTTTGGATGGAATTTCCCTACAAATATTGTCCAAAAACTAGGGCCATAAGAGAAGCAGACAAGGCCCCATTGATAATTGATAGGAAAAGTATCAATGAGGATTTTGGGATTACTAGTGCAACATGCAAGATATTTATTTTGATAGAGAGAAGAGGATCTACACAACCCATAAGGTCATTTTAGGGGAAAAGGGGATACCAACATACATGCATAAGAAACCCGTCCCTATTCCCCACAGTATGCAAGAATATTTTGATATGAAAGACTTTGAATTCTATTTTGTACACATAATAGGTTATATTATGTCTTGGTAGTTGATTTTTATGTGAAGGTTCCAATTGAAATCATGTGTACATCACAACCTAGATGTTAATATAGACTATGATTATATAGGGTTTCTTATTAAGGCTTTGCATGAGGGGTTAATTGTCATTCAACAAAACCTTGGTAAAATTGATTTCTTCCTGATTGGGATCTACAGTCCTCCTTCATTATTGATCAAATATGGAATCAACAAGATCTATTTTTTCTACGGAGTTTGAATTTGGTGAGTTCTTAAGAGGGCTAGGATTTGACCCAAGGTCTAAAACATTAACTATCTAGACACTGGCCCCTTCTATACATAAACCCCATGTGATAAATATTGGTGAAGTAAAAAGAGGCAATGCCATTGTAAAAACCATAAAGAATACATCTGTTGTGGAGGTTTCCAACATCATGAAAAATGTGGAATTGATGAATTAGGTAGTTGTAGAGAATAACGAGAAAATATACAAAGAAATGTATATTGATCTTATGGAAATGTCCAAATGGTGTGACTAGTTATACATAAAAAATGTATAATTAAAGGAAAAGATAGCTCAATATGCATCATAACTTCTCCCACTTCCTTTATCAAGACAAGCTATAGGGAAACCAACAATAGACAAGGTGGTTACCTCCAGAGACTTTGAAACAACTAAATAAATATGTTGGTATAATTGAGGACCTTGAATAAGATGTGTTGAAGAAAAGTGTGGGCATTTTGATGCAGTTTCTTGAGCACGGGATTGATAAAATTAAAGTCAAAGCTGACATTGTTGATTCATGCTATTTTTTATTATTTCAATCAGAAAAAAATTGTATTAATTATGTATCCTTATTGAATCCACTATACAACAAATGGTTTACTAGGTCAGTATTAATGGGTTAACTAGACATAGTTGCAGACTACAGGGATGACTTGCCTCCAATTATCATGGAGACCAAAGGGGGAGTAAATAGTGTTAATACATTATTGCCCTTCTTTGAGGGGAAGGAACAATTAATAAAAGGTAAAATGCAGTCATTCTTGAGCTCGGAGCATCCCCTTAATCCTCACATCCTAGATAAGGATAAAAATTTGAAAGGTTCAAATAAGTAGATTAGGGATTTTAATCTTATTTCCCCTACTATGGAACCCATGATACTTATTGACAAAGAAATTGATGTTCATGAATTTTAAAAAATTATTGATAAAATGTTCAAATGTGAATGCAGTTTTGCTAAGTTCATTTCAAACCCCCTTACCATAATAGATACCAGTTGAAGCGAGGTTGTTACTCAGGTTGAAGACCCCAAAAATTTCATTGTTTGGGTAATAAGGAAGTGGTGAGATAAGAAAATTATATAAAGAAAAAGGAGAAGAGAGCTGAGAAAAAAGATTGAGCAAAGGGGGTCCCATAGTTTTTCTTTTTGAGTGTGGACACCTAAATATGATTCACACCTATGTGTACCCTTTTAACATGTCTTCTATCTTGTGTCATTTTCTCATTTGGTCAGTTACTAACATTTCTCTCATTTTTGGATGAATTGATCATTTTCCCTAATCGCTCCTAAACCATATCAAATCATCATAAATCAATTCAAATCAGTCCTAATCTCTTCCTAATCAGTCCAGGATCACATTGGACTCATTCCAATCATTATAGGTCTAACCACATTGAGATCATTATGCCTTCATTTTCAAACCATGATCCTAGTATTATCTTTATCAATTTGATTTCAACTTGTGAGTGAATTTTGTCAAGGCAAAAGAGAAAAATAAATCCATTTTAATGGAGAATAAAGGAGAACATTGGAACTTCAATTGAAGGGGGTTTTATTTTATTTGCATACGTTTTGAACTCTCATTTCAATGGCTTTAATGGTAGATTAGATAGGTTTTCATATTTTTAGAGGTTTTTAGTTTCCTTAATATGCATACTATGCCTTTTTTTGGTCTTAAATTTGGTGAACCCGATGCGAATGTGCTTATCTAACTGATTTTGGTGTTTTTCAAGTCTAGGAGCAATTATGCGTAGTTGGGCTCTGTCCTACGCAGTAGGATCTTTGTCCTACACAATTGGGACTACCAAGTGCTGCCCCAAATGCACTTGGGTCTCCCAAGTGAGTTCTAGGACACACTTGGGCTCCAAAGTGTGGCCTTGGTTGTAGTTGGTCATCTGAATTACATAGTTGGGAAGGAGGTTCAGCCGTTAGAGGTTAGATGCTAGTTTTCTTTCTACATTCAATCTAATTGCAATATAAGTGTCTAATTTTGATTAAAATTAAACCTAAAATATAAAATGAGCCTCATATGTGTATATGGAAGCTTAAAATGAACTCTCATATTTGATTTTGCCTCTTAAAACAAACTTTACCTAGTTTAGGGTTTAGTACAATGCTAGTCAATTAGTTTCATTCAATTCAGTTCAAGTTAATAGTATAGCTTAATTAGGGATCCTAATTGATTCAATTTTGTCAAATAAAGTTTATTAAGTGGTAAATTAACTTATAATAAACATTCACACTTGATTTTGGAGCTTAAAATGAACATTCACCTAGTTTAGGGTTCATTGCAAATCAACCTAGTTAAGTTGCTTCCTAGTCAATTCAAATATTCATCTAGCTTAATTAGGAGTTCTAAATGGATCATAATCTTTTCAAATCAGGTTTTTAAATGGTTAATTGACCCTGATCATGTCAATAAACATTCTTAATAATGTAAATTTTCTCAGTATAGAAGTCCTGGTAACTTTCTAAGTCATTCTAGCCTATGTTTCAGGTCATGCGCACTTGGTCACTATTTTTGTGCACTTGGTCATTATTTATGAATACTTGGTCATTACTTATGCGCATTTGGTCACTAGTTATGTGCAGTTGGTAAATTTTAGGGTTTCTTTCTCATTCTTTGAATTATGCATTCATACTTCTATTATGGGCTTAGAATAGGGGATTTTTTGTGTTACTAATGATCTTTGCAGTACCTTGGCAACCGTGGGATAAAGGATACATGATAAAATACTAAATTTTTTGATGTAGGATTCCTGTTGAAGACCTTGTGTGTCTTCATAAAGTTTCATGTATGATTTTTAGAAGTTAGAAAATACTTCAATTTGGTGCTTAAAAGGAACAAATTTTCTTATGTGCTTGAAGTGTTTTCAGATTTTTATCCTAAGAATTGTATGAATGTATCCTCTCCCCTTGCCTTTGTGGATCTTGTGTGTAAGATAAATTCATACGATTCTTCTAGAGATCCTGCCTCTCAAGAGATTTAGCAAAGCTAGTGAACAACCCAAGTGGGAACAAGGAAAATATAGCCTCTTCTGACCCACTATAATCAAACACCTCTTTGAGATTAAAGTCTCAAAGGCTTAAGATCACTTCTCCTTGGTATTCATGGGGCTATATGTCTCAATAGCACTTGCTCTACCATGTTTCCTTGTATGATTCACAAGTTAACTTTATAACAAATACCATGACTAGATACCTCTTATTGTAGTGGCACCATAAAACTTTTTATCTGTTGGCATGGAAGGTCCGAGACTGACTAAGACATCCCACATTTTTGTGACTCTTAGTAGAGACAGTGGTCCCTTGGGAAGAGATTACCCTTTGTCTTTGAAGCTTGGTTTTCCTGAGAAGTGAGTGCACTATAAGGAGGAGCTCGTGCCTCCAAGCTTCTAGGTTGTTTTCTATGAGTAGACATGGCTAAACTTTGTTCAAGTGGGAATTCAGCAGATATTGTCTTGGTTAGCCTAATTCTTGGTTTGATTATTTTCTCTTTTTACAAAAATCACTCTGTCTAATGTGTTTTGTTTGAGTGCCTAAAGAATTTCAAGATAATTAAAGAACCTCACTCAACATTTTTTCAAATCATTCCTAAACACTTTGATCTATCACAAACACCTTGTTCTAAACTTTGTGAACTCGTCGACTCCCAAAACAACTATCTTGGAGCCTTGTAGTAGCTTTCATTTTGCATGTCTATATCATATCCCTTTTGCATACATTGCATTTATTCCATTGCATTTTCATCAATCCTCATTATAACCACATTTTCATCAAAGCTCATTCTTAGATTCCTTTTCAAAAACTTTGTAAAATCCAAAAGGAGTTCAAATTTTAGAGTCTTACCTTATTTCATTGTAGAAAGGATCTTCACTTGGTCCCTTTTAACCCTCTATCAAATTTATCCCTTTATCATTTGTTCTAACTACATATTTGTCATGTTGGATTGAACCTAATCCCTCTTTTATCTCTTTTATCCAATTGATCCCTTTTGAAGTCAAGATCTTCATTCAATCTCCTAAGGTTTAACTCTTAGGTTTGCATTCTTCCAAAGATTTTTCCAAAGTAGAAAATTGATGAACTATAACTAATTGAATGTTTGAAATCCAATTGATCCCTTTTGAAGTCAAGATCTTCATTCAATCTCCTAAGGTTTAACTCTTAGGTTTGCATTCTTCCAAAGATTTTCCCAAAGTAGAAAATTGATGAACTATAACTAATTGAATGTTTGAAGATGTTAAGTTGATGATCACCAAGCTAAAGAAAGTTAACGCAAGACATTAAATTAGTTAATGTATTATATTGTCATTGATGTCAACTTGATATAATCTGATTGGTTACAAACATAGTGTCAAAGACTTTAGAAAACCAGAGAGATTAAGGTTATGCTATCAGTAATGCATAAAATTTTAGTATGCACTAAGTGACAACAAACACCAATGGACAGTGCACCCTGATGGATAAAGAACCCCGAGAGGAAATTCACAGAGATGTCCAAGGACAACATAAGTCTAGACTAAGCTAACAAAGAGTTAAACACCGAAAAGAAATAAATTTTAGAAATGACAAAAGACTTAGCTGGCAAGATCTAGAGAACGAGTTAACTGGTTGATAACATTGTTTTCATCGACAAGTTAAAATCTAGAGATAAGCAAGAGTTTTAAAGTTGTTTTATTCCAACTGTCTAAGAGAAATCTATGGGATAAAACTAAAGTAATGTTTTAAAGCAAGAAAGGCAAGATTTTTGGATCACATCAAGAACAAGAAAGACCGAGACCTAAAAATGGTGAAATTATGTCTATAAAGATACAAGCCAATTTATTGTGAATAAGGGGTGAATAGACAAGATGATTCTGAAGAGATACAAGTGAAGAAAGATTTCATACAATTATGATCAATCAAACTAAAGAATAGAGCTAAAGATTGTTGCGAACACTAAGAAAAAGAGAAGCACAGCATCACCGAGAAAAAAGAAGTGGAGCAAAGGTATTGAATAGAGACATTGATCATAAAGGTATTATGATCTTACAATAGATATGAAATTATGCAAGATTAAGTTGTTTATATGAACAGATCATATACTGTTTTAGTTTAACCATTGATTCAGAAAGTCTCTTAACTGAGCAGGATCTAACAATCCTTTATATATTGAGACACATCCCAAGGAGTATCAAAAGGTTAATTCATGAAGATAGCATAGTGAAATTCTAGATATTAAGTGATTAACTATTAGTGATAAATCCTCTAACAAGGTCGCACTTAACAGTGTGTTTATAACCTTTAACAGGGTTGGCTCCTCACTGAGCTCACTTTAGAAGAGTGAAAATTTTGGGTTATCGGTCCCAAGTGGTTTTTCCCTTAATAGGGTTTCCACGTTAAAATCTGTGTCAAATGTGTTTATGAGTCATTGATTTCATGTTTTTCTTTACACATTACTAAAATAGGATTGATTGATATACACTAATTTATTTATTGTATTTTGGTAAATGATAGACTACTAATCGATAAAGATTAAGAATAAGATTTTACAGTGAACTCCAAGCAGTAGTTATTTGAGAAGATAATCTAAAGGCATGCATCTTGTAAGACTGAATATAACTAGAGGCTTATAATTGTGCTATTAAGTTTTTGGGTTAATTTATTGGAATGTTTTTGAGGCCACTGATTCACCCCCTCCCCCCCCCCCCTCAGTNTTCCCCCCCCCCCCCCCCCCCCTCAGTTATTCTAACAATTGGTATCAGAGCTTGTGTGCTTAGAAGGAAGGTTTTAAGACCTAAGTAAAAGATCACAAGATGAGCAAACGGGATGTGCCCAAGTTGAACAAGGACAACTTTGTATCATGGAAATGCAGGATAAGACTCCACCTATCAGGTATTGGAAATGATGTTACTGAATACTTGGATACTGAATATGTTTTTCCTACATGACCTCACACACATGAGAAATTAAGAGAAAAGCATGAGCATAATTCTATGATGATAGAACTTTCTTCCTCACTCTCCAATGCTGAATTTGAAGATGTCAAAACTTGCACCTCTACAAAGCAAATGTGGGACAAATTGAAGCTAGTACATGGAGGAGATGCTAATGTACTAAGAGCTAAGGCAGAAAGCCTAAGAGATAAATTTGATGACCTAAGAATGAGAGAAGGAGAAAAGATCACTTAGTATAGCTACACAATAAAATAGGTAGTCAATGTTATCCTTGGAGTTGGAGGTGTAATTGAAGAAGAAATAGTGGTAAGTAAAATCCTAAGAACTTTATTGTCTATTTATGCTATTAGAGTATCTTCTATACAAGAAATGAGAGCAGTAGAAAATAACAATGTCACTCTAGATAGTTTGGTTGGAAGACTAATTTCATTTGAGATGAATAACTTTGATAACAATGTCTTACCATCTATTGAGTCTGCATTCAAATCTTCTTTGAAAATAAGTAAGTCAAGTCATAAACACGCTATGAGAAATGATAGTGAAAGTGACAGAGATGACCAAGATCTTGATGAGATTGAAGCACTTATGGCTAGAAGATTGTAGAGGGGGAAAGGTAGATACAAAGGTAAATTACCACTTGTATGTTTTAATTGTAAAGATATTGGACACTTTGCTTCTAGATGTCCTAACAAAAGAAAAGATGATAGAAGTAATGACAGATCATATGAAAAGAAGTTTGATAGAAGTGACAACAGAGATTACCAAAGTAGCCGACAATCTGACAAAAGAGATACCCAAGACTACAAGGACAAAGGGAAGAAAGCTTGTTACCTAGCTGAGAACAAAGCTGGAGATACTTACACTGAATCTAATGAAGGCATTGAGATGGTATTTGTGGCCATGAAGGATGATTCAGACGAAGAAGAAAGGTATGTAGAGACTGCACTCATATCTAAGGTTAGTAATAATGATGTTGTGATTATAGATAGTGGTTGTACTCACCACATGACCAGTGATAAACAAAAGTTTGAAACTTTTGAGTTTTACAATGTTGGATCAGTAAGAATGGGTAATGACTCACCTTGTCCAGTTGAAGGTAAAGGAACCATAATGTTGAATAACCTGATCAAATGTGAAAATGCATATTAGGTAAAAGGACTTAACTATAATCTATTGAGTGTTTCACAGCTAAATAAAATAGGTCACCAAGTTGCATTTGAGAACAAAAAGGCAAAGATATTTAATGAATCAGGAAGTTTGATCAGAACTGGTGAACAGGCAAAAGGTAACCTATCCTATCTTGATGATATAAACACTACTTTTTATGGCTAGAAATGAAGGTTATTTCATGTAAATTTTGATAACATGATTAAGATAAGAAATCAAAGGAAATTAAGAGGCTTACCGAGCATTTCAAAACCCGAGCATATCATGTGTAAGAATTGTCAAAAAGGTAAAATGACAAAGTCTAGTTTCAAGAGAAAAACCCATACATCTGATGTTGTTCTAGAATTAGTCCATACTGATCTATGTGGACCAATGAGAATAAAGAGTTATTATGGTAATAGATATTTCATTCTCTTTGTTGATTATTAATCTAGAATGATGACAGTTATGTTCTTATAAGAAAAATTAGAAGCATTCAAGATGTTTAAATGGTATAAATCTATGGTAGAAAAACAAAATGGTAAGGAAGTGAAATGCTTGAGACCAGATAGAGGAGGAGAATTTTTTTCTGATGAATTCACTAACTTTTGCAATAAGCATGGAATTAAAAGACAGATTGCTGCACCAAGAACACCACAACAAAATGGGATTGTTGAAAGAAGAAACAGATACATTGTTGATTGTGCAAGAACACTGATGATTGAGAAAAGCATCACTCAAACATTCTGGAGGGAAGTTGTTAGTACTACTATCTACACATTGAATAGAGTACAATTGAAGAAAGACACAAAAAAGACACCCTATGAGCTATGTTATGGATCATATGAAAAGAAGTTTGATAGAAGTGACACCATAGATTATCGAAGCAATCAACAATCTGACAGAAGAGATACCCAAGACTAAAAGGAAAAATGGAATAAAGCTTGTTACCTAGCTAAGAACAGAGATGGAGATACTGACACCGAATCTAATGAAGACATTGAGATGGTATTAATGGCCATGAAGGATGATTCAGATGAAGAAGAAATGTATGTAGAGACTAACTCATATCTAAGGTTAGTAAGAATGATGTTGTGATTATAGATAGTGGATGCACTCACCACATGACTGGTGATAAACAAAAGTTTGAAATTTTTGAGTACTATAATGGTGGATCAGTAAGAATGGGTAATGACACACCTTGTCCAGTTGAGGGTAAAGGACCTATAATATTGAATAACCTGATCAAATGTGAAAATGCATACTGGGTAAAAAGACTTAAGTATAATCTATTGAGTGTTTTACAGCTAAATAACATAGGTCACCGAGTAGCATTTGAGAACAAAAAAGAAAATATATTTAATAAATCAGGAAGGTTGATCAGAACTGGTGAACAAACAAAAGGTAATTGATTCTATCTTGATGATATTAACACCACTTGTTTGATGGCTAGAAACAAAGACAAATGGCTGTGGCATAAAACATTATGTCATATGAATTTTGAAAACATGATTAAGATAAGCAATAAAAGGAAAGTAGGAGGGTTACCGAACATGTTAAAGCCTGAGCATATCATGTGTAAGAATTGTCAAAAAGGTAAAATGACAAAGTCTAGTTTCAAGAGCAAAGCCCATACATCTAATGCTATTATAAAATTAGTCCATACTGATCTATGTGGACCCATGAGAACAAATAGTTACTATGGTGATAGATATTTCATTCTCTTTGATGATGATTATTCTAGAATGATGACAGTTATGTTCTTAAAAGAAAAATCAAAAGCATTCAAGATGTTTAAATGGTATAAATCTATGGTAGAAAAACAAAGTGGTAAGGAATCAAAATGCTTAAGATTAGATAGAGGAGGAGAATTTGTTTCTGATGAATTCACTAACTATTGCAAAGAGAATGGAATTAAAAGATAGGTTTCTGCACCAAGAACACCACATCAAAATGGGATTGTTGAAAGGAGAAACAAATAAATTGTTGATTATGCAAGAACGCTGATGATAGAGAAAAGCATCACTCAAACATTTTGGAGGGAAGTTTTTAGTATTGTTGTCTACACATTGAATAGAGTACAATTGAAGAAAGATGCCAAAAAGACACCCTATGAGCTATGGTATGGATACACACCCAATGTATGTTACTTTAGAATTTTTGGAAGTCAGTGTTATATTTTCAAAGATGATAAAAATGGAAATCTTGACTCCAAAAGTGAATAAGGAATCTTTCTAGGGTATTCCACCAAGAGCAAGGCTTATAAATGTCTTAACAAGTCCTCTAACAAAATCATTGAAAGTGCAAATGTCAGAATAGATGAATATGAAGAGAAAAATGATGAGGAATGAAGAAAATAAATAGAAGACTACAACAGGTTTGTTTACAATGAAGAACCTGACACTCTGCCTGAGAAAAAGTGTATCGCTCCTGAGCATCGAGCTGCAAATACTGAAAAATAGGAAAATCCTCAAAATGATGTTTTGAGCGATGGAGATCAGAATGAAGGTCAAGATGATGATCAGAATGATGAACAAAGAACTAAATCAGTAGTTGCCAAGTATGTCAGAAGACATCATCCATAGAACCAGATCATAGGAGACAAGAAGGTTGGAATGAGAACAAGAAGTAAGTCACTGAACACTAGATGTTTAATTTCTAATTTTGAACCTAAATCTTTTAATACAACACTTGAAAATGAAGAATGGGTCAGTGCTATGAATGAGGAAATAGAATAGATTGAGAAGAAAAAAAATGGATAGTACCTAGACCAGATGACAAGAATGTCATTGGTACCAAATGGATATTCAGAAACAAGCTGAACAAAAATGGAGAAGTTACAAGGAACAAAGCAAGATTAGTATGCAAGGGGTATGCACAAGAAGAAGGTATTGACTATGGAGAAACCTTTGCACCCATTGCTAGATTAGGAGTAAGAATTTTACTTGCTTATGTTGCATTCAAAGGATTCAAGGTATACCAAATGGATGTCAAATTTGCATTCCTAAATGGAATACTAGAAGAAGAGGTATACATTAAACAACTAGAAGGGTTTGTTGATCCTAACAAGAGAAACATGGTTTGTAGACTACACAAATCCTTGTATGGATTGAAACAAGTAGCTAGAGCCTGGTATGAAAGACTTCACTCCTATCTCATAAGTATAGGATTTGTAAGAACAAGTGAAAACAACAATCTGTATTTAAAAGAAGATAGTGATGATAACATTTTGATTGCTAAAATATTTGTTGATAATATCATATTTGGGGGCAATGATATGTTATGTAAATCCTTTGCTAATGAAATGAGAAAAGAGTTTGAGATGTCTATATTTGGGGAGATCAAATTCTTTCTTGGTCTATAGATTCTTCAACAGAATGTAGGCATATGTATCACACAATCCAAATACATCAAGGAAGTGTTGAAGATATTCAAGATGGAAGATTCCAAGCCATTTGGAACACCTATAGAAACCAGATGCAAGCTGACAAAAGAAGATAAGTCAAATGAGGTAAATCAGACCTTGTATAGATCAATGATTGGAAAACTAATGTATGTTGTTCATACCAAACCAGGTATAGCACATGCAGTTGGAATAGTTGCAAGATTCTCTTCTAATCCCAATGAAGCACACATGACTGTTGTCAAGAGAATTCTGAGATATCTAAAGAAAACCAAGGGCTATGGCTCATGGTATAAAAGAGAAGGCAAATTTGAGCTTCAACTTTATACAGGTGTTGATTGGAGCTAGAAACTTAGATGACAGAAAGAGCACAACTGGAGGAGCATCTCCATGGGTGACAGACTTGTCACATGGATCAGTAAGAAGAAAGGATGCATCTCACAATCTATTGTAGAAGCAGAATATGTGGTTGTTGCTAGAAATTTCTTTAACATTGGATGGATCAAACAGTTACTGGAAGGTATGAATATGAAGATTCTTGAACCAGTGATTATATATTGTGATAATACTAGTGCAATAAACATTTCTAAGAATCTAGTCATGCATGTTAAGACTAAGCATATTACAATCAAGTATCATTACTTAATAGAACAAGTACAAGAGAAAGAGGTGATACTATAATATGTTCAATCCAAGGAACAATTAGTTGACATATTCACAAAGTCATTGCCTAAAGATATATTTGAGTACCTGAGAAAGAGACTACAGATATGACCCTTATCTATTGGTCAGTAAGCTAACTAGGAGGCTACATCAACCTACACAAAATTAGAAGATCATTCATGTTGATGCAAACAAAAGAAATGGACTGCATAGATACATCAATACACAGCAAGGTACATATCTGCACCAAACACTAGAGTCATTGTATTGCTGATGGATAGGGAAATTCAAGGAGTATAATATAAAAAGGAGGAAGGATATACTTTGGAATTATTTTTGAAGGGAGATATTATCCTAAGAAGATCCAAAGGAAAGAGATTACATATGAAATATTAATCATGACTATAAAAAGGGAGAGAAGTATCATGAGGAAGAGATGACTTAAGGGGGAGATGACTTAAGGGAGAGAATATATCTATATTATTGTCAAAGGAAAAAGTGATGATCAAAGAGAGTAACAGTCAAAGGGAGAGACAGAATCAGAAGCTACTACATCTATCCAGTGAAGGGATTTAAGATTGAAGAAAGCACTCTGCAAGATACAAATCTAAGCTAGAAGAAATTACCGAGAGCCAGACATTTGTATTGGTTATAGAACAATAAATTTGGTAGATTGATGAGCTACAACTGATATATTTCATATTGTATTAGTAGTAATGTAGTGTGTTTCCATCAATGCCAAAGGGAGAGATTGATGAACTATAACTGATTGAATGTTTGAAGATGTTAAGTTGATGATCACCAAGCTACAAAAAGTTAATGCAAGACATTAAATTAGTTAATTTATTGTATTGTCATTGATGTCAACTTGATATAATATGATTGGTTATATACATAGTGTCAAAGACTTCAGAGAAGTAGAGAGATTAAAGTTATGATATTATTAATGCATAAAAGTTCATTATGCACTAAGTGACAACAAACACCAACAGACAGTGCACCTCGATGGATAGAGAACCCTGAGAGGAAAGTCACAGTTAGAAACTCGAGAAAGCATTACCGAGGAGCAGAATCATAGTGTTACCCGATGGATAGACAACCCCAACAGATAGAGATGTCCGAGGACAATAGAACTCTAGACCCAGATAACAAAGAGTTAAACACTGAAAATAACTAAAGTTCATAAACAAAAAAAGACTTAGCTGGCAAGAGCTAAAGAAGGAGTTAACTAGTCGATAACATTGTTTTCATCGACAAGTTAAAAGCTAGAGATAAGTGAGAGTTTTAAAGATGTTTTATTCCAATTTTCTAAGAGAAATCTATGGGATAAAATGAAAGTAATGCTTTAAAGCAATAAAGGTGAGATTTTTAGATCACATCAAGAACAAGAAAGACTAAGACCTAAAAATGGTGAAATTATGTCTATAAATAGACAAGCTAATTCATTGTGAATTAGGGGTAAATAGAGAAGAGGATGCTAAAGAGATACTGGTGAAGAAAGACTTCATACAGTCCTGATCAATCAAGCTAAAGAATAGAGCTTAAGATTTCTGCGAACAATGAGCAACAAAGAAGCACAACATCACTGAGTAGAAAGAAGTGGATAAAAGTTATTGAATAGAGACATTGATCCAAAAGGTATTATGAGATTACAATAGATTTGAACATCTACAAGATTAATTTGTTTATATGAACAGATCATATATTGTTTCATTTTAACCATTGATTTAGAAAGTCTCTTAACAGAGCAGGATATAACAATCCTTTATATATTGAGATACATCCCAAGGAGTATCAAAAGGTTAATTCATGAAGATAGCATAGTGAAATTCTAGATATCAAGTGATTAACTCTTAGTGATAAATCCTATAACAAGGCCGCACTTAACAGTGTGTTTGTAACCTTTAACAGGGTTGGCTCTTCACCGAGCTCACTTAAGAAGAGTGAAAATTTTGGGTTACCGATCCCATGTGGTTTTTCCCTTAATAGGGTTTCCACGTTAAAATCCATGTGTCAAATGTGTTTATGAGTAATTTCTTTCATGTTTTTCTTTACACATTACTAAAATAGGATTGATCAGTATACACTAAGTTATTTACTGTATTTTGGTAAATGATAGACTGCTAATCGGTAAAGATTAAGAATAAGATTTTACAGTGAACTCCGAGCATTAGTTATTTGAGAAGATAATCTAAAGGCGTACATCTTGTAAGACTGAAGATGACTAGAGGCTTATAATTGTGCTAATAAGTTTTGGGGTTAATTTATTGGAATATTTTTTTGGCCACTGATTCACCCCCCTCTCAGTTATTCTAATAGAAAATATCAAAAATATAGTTGCATAAGCCTAGGTTGCTTTAAATATTCATTTTCAAAATCCAAGATCATGCATTTTCATAAAAGCCCTTGCATTCTTTCAATTGCATTTTTCATCCTCAAAGTCTTGCACTTGGATATAAGCATTGTGTCATTCTTTATCAAGTCCCAAGCATCTAAGAGGTAGTAAGACATCTATCAACCCATGTTCACAACAAAAGGAGAATCCCAACTCCCATTTGATTCATAACAAGGAGTACCTTTTCAAACACAAGGTTTTGATCCAAACATGACATATCTTTAAAATGAGAACATACAAACACCCTGTGGAGGTATACCTTTTCAACAATAAGGATTTAACCCAAACATGATGTACACGTCAAGTGATTAGACCCAAACATATTTTGAACCAAGAAAAATTACATCCTGACAATCACACAATCAATCATACCGATCTCACTCATGCTTGATTCAAAATTTGGAAGAAAATTTGGCTAAAGAAGTGGAAACTTGAAGCAAAACATCAAAAATGTTGAAAGGAATAACAAAGCAATGTCAAAACTCCTTAAATTTCCAACGGAACATTTTGGAAAAACTAACATAGATGCTCTCATTTGGAAATCAAAGAGACCAAAACTCCTCACAAATAAATGAGGCAAACAAGTTATAAGCGACAAACACAAGTTTCAACCAAATCCAAGAGAAAACTTTATTTGATCAAGTTCAAAATCAACTTTAATTCAACTAAACATAATTTAATTAAGTTCTACATCCAACCTTCCAACCAGAACATGGCATAATTCAACTTGGGCCACCACCAAATTATGAACCAATTTATATTCCAATGCAAGCAAATGTCACTCAAGGAGTCACACAACCCCTTATGTCAATCATAAAAATGAATCAAACTATACCAAGGTTACATGTAACTTTTCCTCCAACTCCATCACATATCAATTAGCATCCTCTCATGTCCTCAAATCTAACACCAAGGTTTTATCAAGAAAACACATGTTCAAATATGTCATCTCTTAGATATCAATCTAACATGGTCAATGAACAACCTATTGTGGCACATGTTCAATCACTAGATTCTTTCAAACTTATAAATAATGGTGTGGTATCACTAGAAAAATCAACCAAGCAGTGAAATTTCAAATCTAAAGCTTTAAAAGGTTTGTTCCAAATATTAGAACCTATATATGAAGAGCATGAACAAAATGGTTCACCTTTTGTCTAGAAAATCCTCATTCCATAGCAATCACACATATGATAGACTTATTTCCTATCAACATGTTGACCTACAAGAAATATCCATGTCTCCTTTCACTTCTTCATCCCCTCAAGCTTCACAAGAGAAATTTCCTCCCTCTCCATCAAGTGACTATTCCAATTATCAAGCCCCCCAAATTTTATTCATAAAAAAATCCAAGCTACTCCTCTTCATAACCCAGATACCTTTCATGTTGAAGAAACCTTTGATCTGTTTTCACCATGTCCTCTAATTTCAACCAAGCTCATTCAAGAGAGTCCCATTCAAAGTCCTTCTCCTTCACGTCAAAATATTGACCCCTTTCCATAATCCCCCTTGCATATTCAAACTAATTCCCCATGTCAAGAGGATGGTCCAAAGCACAAAGAAAAATGTCTTAAATCAAATCAAGATCAAGATCTCAACAATCACCAATCCTATCCAATTGTTGACAAAGATCCAATTTCTATTCAACCTCATGATGATATCATTTCCTTTGAACCTCATCATGATCCCACCATCCATGTCCTTTCTATCCAAGCTGGTCGCATTCCATTTCAAGACCAAAATATCCTTCCAAGTCCCATTGACCTTCCACTTGCTAAGCAAGATCATGGCCTCCCTTCCATTTCTTTCCATGATCCTATTCAAAGTCAAGATAAAGGTTCCCCTTAACCTTCATTTCCCCCATAAGATCCCATCATCCCTCCAGGTCCTCCTCAAGACCCTTCCATCTCTTCATTTCCTTGTTTTGATCCTCCCAATCCCCCACAAGATCCTATCCAGCTAGCTGATCTTGTCATTTCTCCTATTCCATCACAGGATCCCATTATTCCTCATGATCACCCTTATTATTTGAGCACACCTATGAAATTTGTTCATGAACCCCTTACATGTCAAACTGGTTCATCTTCTTTCATCCAGTTTTGTTTCGCTTCATAATTCCATTAGTCCTTCCATATCATACACACCTGAAAATAATATACTCGCATCTTGTAGAAAGTATCCCACTGGTTAAAGCATGCATTATTATGTCAAAGGGTTAGTCTTTCATGCAAAAGGTATATTATAACCCTCTCATATCCAAGAAAAGTCTAATGGTCATGGCGTTAATTTTAAAGCTCATTCTTAAGGTGTTGGTAACCCTTCAAACTCCAAATCCTAACATATACACCCCCCCCCCTTCAATACTTCCATCCATCTTAGGTCCATATATTCCTCCATCCACTAGCTCANCCCCCCCCCCCCTTCAATACTTCCATCCATCTTAGGTCCATATATTCCTCCATCCACTAGCTCACAAACCATTTACCCTTTCCCAAATGCAAGTCAGAAAATGCACACATCTTGGAGTACCATCCGTCCATCCAAAAATCCACCATCAAATTCCTATCCATCCATGAATCCCATTCCCTTTCCAAGAAATTTGGATGCCAAGCATAAAATCAACAAGTTAAGCAATCCACATGGAGTCAAGGATCAACATGTCCAGTCTAATCGACATGCAAAAACAAAGAAAAAGAAATTTCTAAAAGGCCACAAAGGCTCATTAAGAAAAAAGAAAATTTAAAAGTAATATGGGTTCCTAAATCTCTTATGCAAGCAATGCATTCCAAGGACCCACAAAATATGAAAAATCAAAATTCATGTGGATTCCCAATAAGCGTCTTGAAGCACAATGTCCTAAAGAGAAATCCAAGTTGGTATCAAAAGTTGCTATCCCTCCATTCAAAAGTCTTCCATCTTCCAAATCTATTTTGGGTCCTTGTGTCCCAAAATCTATATACACTCCTTCATTATCCTATTCTTGGTTTATCCCTTATCCTATTGATATCCCTATCCCCCTTTTCCAAAATTTTATCTTGACAAGTTTACAGATCTTCCTAGAAGCATCACATATGATCCCTTTGGTCTATATCACCTATCCTATCACAACCTTTCATCCATATTTATTATCTTATCACAACCTTTCATCCATATTTCCTATCTCATCTCAGCATTTAATCCATATCCCTTCCCCTTATCCCTTATTCATTTTGCATATCCTACCCATATATTGCTTACCCTGTCCATATCCCATCATTATCCTATTTCAATCCCTATCTTGGTCTTAACATAAAATAAGGACATTACATTCAAAACATGTTTTCAAAGAAACCTCTTGACATGTCCATTCTCATGTCATCTAGTGCACCATTTCATTACCCGTCATTTTCAAGTCTAATCCTTAAGCTTGATCAAAAATATGTTATCCCATTTCTTGGATAGTCCTTGGCACTCAAACAGATCCAATGCAAGTGACCCTTGGCCTTCATCAATCTACCAGTCTATTTCTCCTTTCACAATTTCCTTGCCTTGCTAGACACTAGGGATGATTAAAATCTTACTCATTTAGATATTAATGTCCTGAAAAAAATTCAAAAAAAAAAAGCATAATGTCCTAAAAAAATTTTAAAAAAAATCAATAAAAGCATAAAAAGTTCTGAAAAAATCCTAAAAATTGAATATCATCAAAAAATCAGTAATAAATTTCATTTGATAACACTCATTTCATTTCATCATCATGCATATAATTGCTTGTTATTTTCAATAAATCATTCATTTGTAACCAGACAAACATCTGAACAGACACAATATGAAGACTTATCAAATTTTGCGCTTAACAAAATCATGCATTAATAGACAAACTATCCATTCATGTTAACAATTAGTCAAATCAAACTTGTCATATCATTCAATCAACATCAATTTTTCCTTTATCAATCATCATTTCATCTTATACAGGGTGTGTGGTATACTCAAAACTAGATGGTATCTGTCTTAGATAGGGTACTTCATTCCTAAAACCAGACATCATCATCATCATTGTCATCGTCATCATCATCATCATTATCATCATCATCATCATCATCATCATCATCATCATCATCATCATCATCATCATCATTATTGTTGTTGCTCAAATAAACAAATTGTATTTCCTATGGACTTTCCAATCCAATGTTGGGAAACCCAAGTGATTTGGTTAACTAACAAGGCTTCAACCAAGACAAGGATGAACCTTCTGCAATTCTGGCTCTGTGGAACCAAGGATGATAGGCCTATACCTTAGAATATTCCTCCAAATCTCAAGGCTTTTATAGTAGATAAAGTATACTTCAAACTTTGTTCTCTCCAAATATGGCAAGGTTTTTGAAAGAAATATTAACTGAAAGCGGTATGTCATAAAATGCTCACTGAATTACTTTAATTTATTAAGAAAATTTTTGTAGATATGAATGTGAATTGAATAGGATAGATTGATAGAATATCACAAAACTATGAAAAATGAACTAAATAACCATAATCCAATATACATATAAACCAGTGCCTTATTCTTTCATGGGCAATAGAGTCAAAATCATCCCAATCCTATGTACAACCTTAGAGACAATTTACAAGAAACATATCACTTCAAAGGTGTTATGAAATGAGCATATAACCTTAGATAAATTCAAATTTATCTCAATTGAATATTACTTTCAAATGACAGATCGATTGATTGTGGCCACAATCAATTGAATTTAACCATGCAAAATGAAAAGACCAATTGACAATAGAAACTATGAACTTAATCAGGAATATGCAACACCAAACTATCACTTTAAAGAAGATCTATGGATTTTATCCAAGGGACAAATTGAAAATGATTATGAAACAATTCACATAGATGAAAGAAAAGGGGAACTTATCTTTATTGATTTTGGTAAAATGATACATTTAGGTCCATGTTACAGTTGTTGATCAAAACTATCCAATCTGCCTATAATAACCATGGTCTCGGTATCCTTATTTATATATAGTTCAAAGAATGCAAACAAGACTCACACCGATGTGTCTCTTGGTAACTAAAACCTAATCCCTAAATCAACAACTGAACATTAGGTACATTTAAAGGAATGACTAATCATCCTTGTTAATAAAAGTTGTCGACCAATTAGGTTTCAACCATAATTGCTTAATAAATCCTTGGTGAGTCATCTTCAGATTATCAAATAATGATATTGCATTATCACGGTACTTCGACCAAATGTATTTATCAAGTATTTCTAGATCTAATAATGAACATCATCCCTAGCATGTTGAATATCATCTTTAATGAAAAATAGGCATGTTGACATTTTCGACCATCTTCTTGTATCCTTCATCTTTATAAGAATCCTCCAAGTATGTTTGCATGTGGTCGTCATCCCACATTTCATCATAGTCGCATTATTTTGTCTGCAGATAAGTCCATGTTTTGTCACCTTCAAAAACCCTACATGTTGACGACGTATCAAACAATACACAAAACCCTAAGAGATATAAAATATAATTAAGAGAAATAAACATTAAAGATAACTCCCTGTCAATTTAGTCGCTCAGACTTTATACTCCTTTGTCTGCCAAAGACACATGGCATCATCACGTAATTCCTTGATGAGTAAAAGTCTTGCATCTTTCCATCGAGCAAACACACCTGTTGTTGATGCTTTTCGAGA
Source organism: Thuja plicata (assembly GCA_018584345.1). NCBI lineage: Eukaryota > Viridiplantae > Streptophyta > Pinopsida > Cupressales > Cupressaceae > Thuja > Thuja plicata. The sequence goes on from MU226563.1 coordinate 882,156, forward strand.
TTTAACAGACGATTATAGATTTCATACTTGGTGGGCCTAGAATGTGTGTCATTATGGCGTGTTGCCTTAAAGATTAAAAGTATCACATCTCTGCATTTGTGTCATCGCACCAACTGTCGAAATTCATCAACTCAACCGTAGATTGATCTTCAAATCTTTTTTATTAGCCAATCATCTTTATTACTCAGTTAATTCACCATTGTTGATTAAACCCATGTGCTAAAAGATGAGGCTTTAGTAACCTGAACTTTAATTTGTCTTATATATTGATGTAAATCCTTATCATCTCGATCGACCAATAAAGTGTTGCCATTTGCATCCTTGTTGTCTCATCCTGAGACTTTGGCAGGCCCAAGACACATGCCGCATTTTTGCGTTCCCTTGAAGACTAAAGGTCATGCATCTTAGCTTTGAGGGATAGCGCCCACCATAGATCTTGTTTGATGTTTAACTGTCGGTTAACCTGTCTCATCTTGTAACCCTAGTGGGGCCGAAACATGCATCAACATCGTGCATTTCCTTGAAGCTTAAAGATCTTCATCATCTTCTTTAAGGGAAAGCGCCAACTGTTGATTTTTATTAAAGCTTTTGAATCAATGGTCAGATCTGTGCAAATATATGAACAACAAGAAGCCCGCAAAAATATATGAAATGGCTAGTTTTTGAATATGAATTCAAATTTAAGAATGAAGACCATGAATCATAGGAATTAAACCCTGGCATAAAGAATGAGATAAATGCCTGAGTTAAAATAATGAAAGAATAAACTATAAGTTAAAGGCACAATTAAAAGGATAAATAATAATGATAAGGGTATAAAATATACTTCCCTAGACTATATAGATTTGTAGGTTTAACCTGCAAATATGGGTTCCACCAGTGGCTCTTTCTGGGGATATGTGTTCATACATGAACACAGCAAGATCCTAGCTATCTCTAGAGAAGCATACCATTAGAAGAATAAAAGAAAACAATATATATTGTACAAATAAGGAAGAAAAACTTGCCTTTTGCAGTTTTCAAGAGAAGAAGGGTTTAATATATTGACCATGTACAGGAAGCTCATGAGGATAACCTTCCAAATCTTGTAAAAGATAAGAATTCTCACCTCCTTTACCAATGATGACAAAATTACCTACCCATAGAGCATAAAACTTTCCATGTCTGACTTTGCCCTAGTCTTTTACATTCCATCTCAAAACTAAATCTCCTTCCTGAAACTTCCTTTATGTGGTCTTCTTGTCAAACAAAACCTTCACTTTCTACTGTAATTCATGATTTCTCTCTTGAGCCTGATTCCTCATTTTATCCAATTCTGTAAGCTGATGAAATCTATCCTCAATGAAATCCACCTCTTCCCATTGTTCTTTATTCACAAATTTGTACACATAACAAATTATTCAATGATAAATGAGCTTTCTTTCCATAGATAAGTTCATATGGTGCATATCCAGTAGAATTCTTAATTGTTATTCTATCTGCCCAAAGTACAAGTGGTAACATTGAATCCCATGATCTCTTGTTGTTGAACTATTTAACATTCTTTTGATGATCTTGATTATATTCTTGTTACTATATTTTGCTTGGTCATTTCCTTGAGGGTAATAAGGGGATGAATAAGATATCTTTATTCCATATTTCTCATGAAATTCAATGAACTCTACAAATCTGAAACACATAGCATTATCACAAACAATCTTACGAGGAACACCAAATCTTGTCAATATATTTTCAGTCAAGAATTTGATCACCACCTTACTAGTATCTTGTCTAGTAGGTATGGCTTCCGCCCACTTAGTGAAGTAGTCAGTGGCCACCAAAATCCATTTATGTCCACCACTAGAAGCATCAGTGATTTCTCCTATGAAATATATTCCCAACATTTGAAATGGTTCTTCAGTAGACATAGGATTAAGAGGTAATGCACCATTATATTTGAGTTTTCCTAAAACTTTGGACATGCTTCACATCTCTGAATATATGCATGGAAGTCTCTAAATAAATAATGCCAATAGTATCTTGCATTCAATATTTTGTGGGTAGTGTTATTTGCTGAAAAATGTCCACCACATGCTCCATCATGAAGATCCTTAAGCACTTTGTTAGCTGGGTATACATCTAGAAAAAAAAGAAGTATATCATCCCTATTTTTCTAGTATAAATGTCCTTGTATCAGGACATGTTTAGATGCCTGCAATTTTATTGTCCTTTTCTGACTATCTGTAAGGCTTTCTAGACTTCTCATGTGCTTTAAGAAGTGTATTATGTTGGTGTACCAAGGGAACCTTTCAATACTTGTCTAAGTCTCACTTAAATCCACCTAATTTACCTGTAATGCATCCATATTTGGTTCTGCCATCAATCTTGATAATCCTTGTCCTCTAACAATTTTAGTGATCTAAATCTCGATATCAAATTCCTAAATTTGATTCACCCACCTACATCTTCTCCTAGTGACTTCTGATTGTCTGAATATATCCTTTATTGATGCATTAGGAACATAGGCTACCACTTTCGCTCCTACCAAATAAGGCATGAAGGAATTTACTACCTTCACAAGTGCATAAGCTTGTTTCTCATTAATATCATAATTCAATTCAGAGGCTTGAAGGGTCTTACTAAATAATGCTACTGGTTGTTCATAACCTTCACTATTGTTTTGCAACAAGACAACAGCAATGGTGTGATATGATGCAAAAGAAAATAATTGAAATGGTTTAGTACAATCTAGAGACTTAAGGATAGGGGCTTCCTTGATTTCCTTTTTAATATTTACAAATGCTTCTAAAGCTTCATTAGTCCATTTTATGTCTGTGCTCGTCTTCAACAACATAGCAACTAGTTTAATTATTTCTGAAAAAAATGGCACAAACCTCCACACAAAGTTTATTTGTCCAAAGAAGGATTGCATCTTTTTGACATTCTTTGGGATCTCAATTTTATTTATTGATGTAATCCTATCAGGGTCTATTCTTACTCCATATTTGGACACAATATATCCTAATAATTTATCTTCAGTGACTGCAAAATGACATTTCTTTGGGTTCAATGATATCCCATATTCAAGGGCTCTTTGAAATATTTGCTCCAAATGTTTGCAATGATCTTCTGCCCTTTTGGAGTAAGTAGTTAGGTCATCCTAATATACCACCATAATTACATCAATAAAATTCTCAAAGGCCACATCCATTGCTCTTTGGAAAGTATCCCCTACATTAGTGAGTACAAAAGGAATTCTATCATACACATAGGTACCCCAAGGTGTACTAAATGTTGTTTTATATTGTTCCTCTTCTTTTACTCTCACCTAGTTATACCCTGAGAACCCATCCATCATTGATAATAAATCATTTCATGTGACCTTTTGCAACAATGCTTCCATGTTTGGTCATGCATAATTATCCTTTAATGATGATATATTTAGATTCCTAAAATCTACACAAAGTCTGATATCACCATTCTTTTTTCTGATAGGAACCAAATTTGAAACCCATGTTGAGTGTCTAATCAACTTTATTATACCAGCATCCCTCATCTTGATTAATTCATCCTTCATATTGGGAGCTAAAGTAGGGTTTATTGGTCTCTCCCTTTGCCTGAATGGTTTGGTATTAGGCTTCAAGGGTATCTCATGTTGGAAAAGGTCTTCTCGATAAGCCTTGAGGTCATCACAGGACCAAGCAAATACATGTCTATATTTTCTCAATAGTTTGATGATATTTTCCTCTGATCTTGGGGGTTAAAATTTTACCCACAAATACTTCTTTTGGAGATTCCTCATTTCCCAAGTTTATCCTTTCTACTTCATCCATTATGACATTAGTGTTTTTCTTGTCCATTTTTGCATCTTTATTGTCAAACAACCTCTTCATTGCTACAAGACCTTTTGGAACCTTATTGGTTTTAAACTGAATGACTTCCTTTCCAAACAACACTTCTTTCCCATTCTCTATCTCAACATGAGCATTCAAGTCTATCAATTGATCTTCATACTCTTGCTCACATGCTAAACATCTGATTATATCTCTGTCATCGTTGAATATTTTCTAGTTGTTAACATTATTAGGTATGAAGGCCTAGTTTTAACTTCAACTTGAACTATGCCCTCACAAGGAATTTCATTATGCTTCAATGCCAAATTACCCATAAAATCTGCAAGGATATTTTCTGATCTAGCTATCCAATTAATAGAAAAAGCATCAAAACATTCTATAGAAGCTCATACTTCATTTCTATATCTTTTAAGATGAGGTTGTTTAGAAACAATTTACTTTTAACTTGAGAAAGAATTAATTCAAAATCTCCAAAGACACTTAAATATTTGATTCTATGTTTACTAGTTATTCTCAAACCAAGTAGTAGAGCCTCATACTCTGCAACATTGTTAGTACATTCAAAATCTAGTAAAAAGGAATATTTAAATATTTTCTTATCGGGGGAAAAGAAAATGACACTAGCTCCATTACCATGCCTACAACAAGCACCATCAAAAATACATTTTCCAAATTGTATTGTTACTTACTTCTGTATGTAACCCAATATGTTCAATATTCTACATTGCACCTTTTGAAATACTTACCTGAAATTTATCTACATCAGAATGAAAAAAATGTGTAACCAAGCTTGGATCCACATCCTCAATAATATATGAATTTTGAGTCTCCCTGTCAATTCTTACATCCCTGTCATTCACTGGAATAGAAGCATAAGAAAGATATAATTGAATACTACCTCACACTAGGCTAGACCATTGTCTAGATAGAAGCATCCCATAATTGGAAGGGACTTCAACTACAGTAATATCCATTTTATATGACATTTCAGGACATGTAGGAAATTTAAACTCAATATTTTTCATTATGCCTACAATAGGAACTGATCTATTATCCATAGCATAACATCTACCAAGTTTGGTATCAACATTCATTCCTAATTCTTTGATTACATCATTAGGCATAATGTTTACTGTTGCACCAGAGTCTATCATACAATTCTTCACCAATCTATTGTTTATCAATAGTGTAAGATAGAAAGGATCAATTTGATTTCCATTTTTATTTAAAGTAGTTCCTAGATAAATAGCTGGAGGATCCTTTACTTCTTGGTTAAGATCTTCCAAGTATTACCTACATTAGACAATATTTTCAAAGCTTCATTTTTGCATTCAGGTATTTTAACTATTTCAAGCAAAGGAACAAATATTCTAACTTGAGATAATGCATTAGACATGAAAGAACATTCATTGGGAAGATATTTACTGACCACTTTTTCTCCAGCTATTTTTGGAAAGTTCTAAGTTTCTACCTATTTTTATTGAGCAATGTTTTTGTGCTTCAACCTATTTTGATCATTTCCTTGGTCAGGTTTCCCTTTATTTTCATTAGCTATTATATTCCTTCACTTGTAATTACTTTTTGATTCTTCCACTACAGCTATTGTGTATGCTTTCTTCTCCTCTTTTGTTAATTTTCTTAATCCTGGAGTCCTCTCCTGATAATCCCCATATTGGTACACTCTATTGAGGTCATCCTTGTAGTTGCATTCATCTGAAGAGATATAATCATCATATCCCCATATATTATTTGTCAAAAAATTATTCACTATGGGTTGTTGATCATCATTCTGATCTTCATCCTCTTTCCATCTTTGGGCAACAAAACAATGATTAGGAGAATGTGGTAATGTGCAGGCTTCACACCAAGGATATTTTTCTACAAGATGGTTGTTTCTTCTCAATGGATCAGGACTATGTAATTCTTTATCCACTGGTTTCCCATCCTTCCATGTTGTGTTATAAGGCATGTCTTGTAGTCTATATTTGTCAGTTTTGTATGGTGATTGATTACTCTAGTTGTACTTAAATTTATCTCTTCCATTATTCATTTGGAGGCCTTTCACCATATTCATGAGCTTATATAATTTAAATTCCTCCTTTTACTGCTTAGGCTCCTTTGGAATGAACAACCGAGTGTCCTCCCTCTTAGAAATTATACCAGATGCCTTCCTATCATTCTCGATAGCTATGGCAATTTTGAGAGCATGTGCTAATGTAGAAGGTTTATGAGATCTGATTTCGTAATTGGTCTTATTATCAAAAGCACCCATATAGAAATTTATCAAAAAGGAATCAATAGGTTGAACATCTCTTAGAATCCTATTTAAAACTTTGTTAAATATTTTGTTGAACTCAACCACAGATTCATTCTGATTTTCTTCATACTTGTCAATTCATGTGATGCAAAAGAAGTGTCATTATGATCACCAAATTTTTCTATGAATTGATTAACAAATTCATTCCAACTAGTATGGATCTATCTGGAAAACTTTTGAACCATTCTGCTGCATCTTCTATGAGAGATTGAACAAAAATCTTCATGTATATATCCTCATTGAATTCATCAAACTCTTGGATAACATTTTTCAAAATTATACAATGCACTTTAGTTGATTCTAATCCATTCCCTGAAAACTTTCGAATTGCATTTCTTAATTCATTTTTATGTCATTGGGGTACCCCTGATGCCATAAAAATCTAATTGTCTATATCTATCATAAACCATTGGGGCTCTATATTTGTTTCCATTTTTATTGATTGCACCAAGCCTTGGATTTTGATGATTTGAATTATGGAATCCTTGATTATTCATTCTTGGTCCAAAACTTGGGTCAATATTATAATCTCTTGGGCCATAGTTCTGCCCCCTATTATTTTGATATCCATTATACATTATTCCATTATTTTGATGCCCATGATGTTCATATTGGTTAGATCCATTAGGATTCACTCTAATTTCATGGTTATGATGTTCTCCATTGTTTAGTTGTCCCCAATGATCACCTCTTTAATTCCCATTGTTGTTTTACTCAAGCCTTCCTCTATTGTCTGGTTCAAACAAGGGATTAGTATGATCACTATTGAAAATGTGCCCACATTATTTCTATGAGGATGATTTTATAAACCATTTATATCATACTTAGTTACTTCTTTATGTCTTGGTTATTTGATTGCACTTCTATGTATTCTCATCTTCCTTAATATCTCCTCTAGTTGCCTCTTAAGAGCCCTGGCCATTTCTTCATCATTTGAGCCTGCATTAGATATTTCATGAAATATAGCATCCCATTTCTTATCATTTTCTCCTCTTTCAATCATCTTCTGATTTATGTCATGCTGAGACTCATGTTCTTCCCTATTAACTCGGGAAAAAGAATTACAATTATCATCATTATTCTCATGAGTGTGATGACTTGAATTAGGGAATTGTTCATAGGAAAAATCTTGATCATCCCTATTAGGGTATATCATGCATGGTACATACAACATCTTCCTACTTGAATCATTACCTCTCCATAGGCTTTTTTGTGAATCTAATTCAAGTTTATCTAGATGCAAGGCACATGAAATACTTAATATAATAGAATTAGTCCACCAAGATATAACTGCATTAAATTTGTAGAGATGCCACCTTCTTTCTAGAAGGAAATACTTAATGTACTCTGAGCTCTTTTCTCCCAGCAGAGCCTAACTCTCTGATCACCAAAAATTATGAGTAATTTTTTTACAAACAACTCCCTAGTACAGTCGCCAATCTATTGGTGCTCAGATCAACATATTGGATTTCCTATGGACTTTCCAGTCCAATGTTGCGAAACCCAAGTGATTTGGCCAACTAACAAGGTTTCAACCAAGACAAGTCTGAACCTTCTACCATTGTGGCTCTGCAGAACCAAGGCTGGTAGGCCTATACCTTAGATTATTCCTCCAAATCTCAAGGCTTTTTATAACAGATAAAGTATACTTCAAACTTTGTTCTCTCAAAATATGGCAAGGTATTTGAAAGAAATCTTAACTGAAAGTAGTATGTCATAAAATGCTCACTGAATTACTTTAATTTATTAAGAAAATGTTTATAGATATGAATGTGAATTAAATAGGACATATGGATAGAATATCACAAAACTATGAACAATGAACTAAATAACCATAATATAATATGTATATAGACCAGTGCCTTATTCTATCATAGGCAATAGAGTCAAAATCATCCCAATCCTATGTACAACCTTAGAGACACATTACAAGAAACATGTCAATTCAAAGGTGTTATGAAATGAGCATATAACCTTAGATAAATTAACAGTTATCTCAATTAAATATTACTTTTCAAATGATAGATCGATTGATTGTTGCCACTATCAATTGAATTCAACCATGCAAAATGAAAAGACCAATTGACAATAGAAACTATGAACTTAATCAAGAATATGCAACACCAAACTATCACTTTGAAGAAGATCTATGGATTTTATCCAAGGGACAAATTGAAAATGATTATGAAAAAATGCCCATAGATGAAAGAAAAGGGACATTTATCTTTATTGATTTTGGTAAAATGATACATTTAGGTCCATGTTACAATTGTTGATCAAAACTATCAAATCTGCCTATAATAACCATGGTCTTGGTATCCTTATTTATATTTAGTTCAAAGGATGCAAACAAGCCTCTGACCAATGTGCCTCTTGGTAACTAAAACCTAATCCCTAAATCAACAACTGAACATTAGGTACATTTAAAGGAATGACTAATCATCCTTGTTAAGAAAAGTTGTCGACCAATTAGGTTTCAACCATAATTTCTTAATAAATCCTTGGTGATTCATCTTCAGATTATCAAATAATGATATTGCATTATCATAGTACTTTGACCAACTGTATTTATCAATTATTTCTGCATCTGATAATGAACATCATCCCTAGCATGTTGAATATCATCTTTATTGAAAATAGGCATGTCGACATTGTCGACCATCTTTAGGTATCCTTCATATTTATAAGAATCCTCCAAGTATGTTTGCATGTGGTCATCATCCCGCATTTCATCATAGTCTCATTACTCTATCAACAGATAAGTCAATGTTTTTCCACCTTTGAAATCCTTGCATGTCAACGATGTATCAAATGATACACAAAAACCCTAAGAGATATAAAATATAATTAAGAGAAATAAACATTAAAGATAACTCCCTGTCAACATAGTCGCTTAGACTTTATACTCCTCTTTCTGTTGAAGAGACATGACATCATCGTGTAATGCCTTGATGAATAAAAATCTTACATTTTTCTATCAAGGAAATGTTGGAAATATTCAAGATTAACCAAGTTACTGAGAGGGGAGGGGTGAATCAGTAACACTTAAAACTTTAAAGTATTTCTGCACTTTTATATTCTTTAGCCATTCATTCATCTAATCTACTGCAATTATGAAAATGTAAACATTAATAACACAAAGATTGGTAACCCAGAAACCTTCCAAATAGAAAGTAAAACTGGGGTGGGGATGGTACCCACAAAACTTTGGTACTGCAGTATAAAGTTGGCCGGTTAAGGCTTACAAAGATCACTTCTGATGATCTGCCCTGTTAGAAGCAATTTGGACTGTTAGGTCCACCTTGTTAGAGGATTTACAAACATACAATGAAGTATGCACTCGGTTAAGAGATTTACA
>MU226563.1:898508-911497 GCA_018584345.1 Thuja plicata
CGGTCCATACTAGTCCCGAAGTGTAGCTTGGAACTCGGTAGCTGTAGTGACTCGGTAAATACATTGTCACTCAGTAACCACTGGTGACTCGGTAGAAACTGACTTCTCGGTTGTCATCGACTGATGAATCGGTGACTACCGTCTGCTCGGTAACTGCTGTTCTTCTCATATGCTCGGTGACTTCCTTACTACTCAGTTTGAACTGTTTGATCAGTGAGCTTTGCTGAATGCTCGGTATAGGCTGTGGGCTGAGTGATGAGCTCGGTAAGCATTCAAAACCGAATAAGTGTTTTCGCTAAGTGCATTCACTGATGCCAAATGTATCATTATTCCAACAGGAAACACACCTTCCATTGATGCTTTCTGATATTTAATAGATGATTATAGCTTTCATAATTGGTGGGCCCAGGACGCATGTCATTATGGTGCATTTCCTTAAAGATTAAAAGTCTCTCATCTCTTCCTTTGAGTCATCGCACTGACCGTTGATTTTCATCAACTCAACCATAGATTTATCTTCAAAGCTTTGTTATCAGCCAATCATCTTTATTACTCGGTTAATTCACCATCATTGATTAAACCCATGTTCTAAAAGATGAGCTTTAGTAACTAGAACTTTAATCTATCTTATAAACTAACGTGAATCCTTATCATCTCAATCGACCAATCAAGTGCTTCCATATGTATCCTTTATGTCTCATCCTTAGACTTTGGTGGGCCTAGGACACGTGTCACACTGTCCTGTTCCCTTGAAGACTAAAGGTCATGCATCTTAGCTTCGAGGGATAGCGCCCACCATAGATCTTTTTTATGTTTAATTGTCGATTAACCTATCTCATCTTGTAACCCTAGTGGGGTCATAAAATGCATCAACATCACGCATTTCCTTGAAGCTTAAAGATCTTCATCATCTTCTTTAAGGGAAAGTGTCAGCCGTTCATTTTTATTAAAGCTTTTGAATCACCGGTCAGATCTGCGCAAAGATATGAACAACAAGAAGCCCGCAAAAATATATGAAATGGCTAGTTTTCAAATATGAATTCAAATATAAGAATGAAGGTTGGGAATCATAGGAATTAAACCCTGGCATAAAGAATGAGATAAATTCCTGAGGTAAAATAATGCAAGAATAAACTATAATTTAAAGGCACAATTAAAAGGATCAATAATAATGATAAGGGTATAAAATATACTTCCCTAAACTGTATAGATTTGTAGGTTTAGCCTACAAATCTGCGTTCCATCAATCACAAAACAAACTATCAACTTTGACAACAAGATCAGGATGCTTGTTGACTTGCTTGGTTTAGTGAGTCTTATCTTTTATTGATTTATCTTCAATCATGTTCTTATGTTACTCCAGGATATCACTGACTGATGAGAGTATCTAGGATGGTTCATGATCCTTTATTTTTGTTTTTGTCTTCTTCTTGTGGGGTATTTTTCATAAATTTCTAGGGCACGAATATCTTATGCTTCAAGATGGATGAAAACATTCCTTGTTTGCATTGTGTTTATTTTTACGCAAAGGGATCGCATTATTGCTCTGACTTTCTATGTCATGGTGCATTCCATCGACTTTTCATATCAAAATAAAGCTCTTATGACAATAATGCACTTATGAAAGAAATGTTTAATCACTACTAATTCTTCTTCTCTTCCATCTAACTTATTCTTTCTCCTAACATTTCTTCTAGTAATCCTTAAAATTAGCTTTATTTTTGAAAAAGATTCCTCTTATCAATTTTTGTCCAATTTTGTTAGGGGCATCCTACCTCCATTTCTGTCGATCCATTAGGGCATGATTTTTAATTTTTATTTGACACAATGCTCAGAATCACATTGTATCACAGAGGGGCAAAATGTAGGCAGCTAAAAATAGTTCACACCTATGTGTACCCTTTTAACATGTCTTTTATCTTGTGTCATTTTCTTATTTGGTCAGTTACTAACATTTCTCTCATTTTTGGCCAATTTGATCATTTTCCCTAATCATTATAAAACCATATCAAATCATCCTAAATCAATGCAAATCAATCCTAATCAATCCAGGATCACATTGGGCTCATTTCAATCATTCTATGGAATTGTCCACGATCATCTATCCCTAATCAAATCACTTTCAAATTGATCAAATCATTTTCAAATCTCATCAATCTTGTCATCATTGATCCAATCTCATCAACCTAGGGCATTGTCCAAGTTCATGAATGCCTCATCTCTTTTCATCATCTATTTTATAGCATTGTCCAAGTTCATCGATGCTATCATTATCAGCCTATCATCATCAATTCAATAGCATTGTCCAAGTTCATTAATATTATTTCAGATCATCATTATTTCGAGAGCATTGTCACATTTCATCAATGTCTAATCTTTTCCTAAACCATTGTGGAACCATCATAATTGTTCTTAATCCTTATCAATATCATCAAAATCAATTCGATTGTGCATTAATGCCTTTGATTTAGCCAATGACTTGCTAATTTGTCCTCTTGGGATGAATGACCTATGATTTATCCCTAGCTTTTATAAATAAATTATATTTATTCATTCCTTATCCTAAGTTTGTACAATTAATTAATTGGCTAATTATAGTTTATGGAATTTAGAGTTTCATAAATGCTAATTTCCCATTTGTGAGGAATATTGCATTTCTTAAATGTATTGATTCTCATAAATCCACCTCACTTATCCCCTTCCTATTTTCTAGCCTTCATCTCCTATTAATTAGCTTCAACTCTTACACCTTCCCTTCCTCCTTTCTTAAATATTTCCACCCACTAATTTGGCCTCCATTGTGTCATAATTTGTCATAACTATGACTTATTTCCCTCTCAATTTTACCAAGTGTCATAATCAATGCAAATTTTTAATTTGCACATTCAAGTTGCTAATTCTACAATTTGGTCTCTCATCTCTATAAATTGAGATCATTCTTAATTCATTTGCTAACCATGATCCTAGTATTCTCTTTATCACTTTGCTTTCAACTTGTGAGTGCATTTTTTCAAGGCAAAAGAGCAACATCAATCCATTTTAATGGAGAAGAAAGAACATTGGAGCTTCGATTGAAGGTGTTTTTTTTATGTTATTTGCATATATTTTGAACTCTCATTTAAATGGATTCAATGGAAGATTAGATAGGTTTTCATATTGTTAGACATTTTATGGTTTCCTTGATATGCATACTATGCCTTTTTCTGGTCTTAGAATTAGTTTTTGTTGTGTTTATTGTTTGTGATAACAGGGTCACTAACAAACTTTAGAGAATTTATTTAGTTACTTGGATGGACAACTTTCCCAACTCATTTATGCCACAAACGTACCATGTAATAAGGAATGAAGTTGATAACTATCTCAAAGATCACAGGCTATGCGTAGTGCCATATGTCCTTCTCTAGATTCCTATCTTTGTTATTCTACTTACATTCTATGAGAGACACATAACTATTTATTTCAACAACTTTCTCTAGTGGTTTCAGGGACTGGGGATTATATGGAAAGCATTTTTACCTTGTTGAGATCATTTAGGATTATAATCTTTTTCTATTACAATATTATTATGCACATGATTTGAAGCTTGTTGCATTCATCATGTTATAAAAGGAATAATAGGATCATTTATAAATTCTTCTAAAAATGTTGTATGTGAGAGTATAGTAGATACAGTGTTCTAAGTCTATAGGTTTCATAGATAGGTACTTTGAGATGTATAAACTTATATGAAACAATGGATATGATGGGTTTATAGGATGTTTAACATCATGTTTCTATTTTTACTCTGTATTGATATATTTCAAATGAAAGGAATATAAAGTATACTCTTGTAAATCATCTATCTATATTATGGATGTGTAGAATAAAATGACTTAAAGTGATTTACAATTAAATACTAAAATACAGTGTGGATTTTTTATAGTAATTCATGCCATACTGATTTAATTAAATGAAATACATTATCTATTGGTGTAACCCTAAGTTATTTTGAAATTTGTTCATTAAAGTGCATGTATCTTGTAGTATTTTGACTCTATTTCCAAATGGAATATGCACTAGTCTACAGTGTGAAGGAATATGTTTGAGAGGAAGAAATTCAAAATCAAAATCAATTTACTTTCTATTGTAAGAGTAGTGTAGTTTCACTCTCAGGAAGATTTGAAGTCATAATGGGATTGTATATCAAAATGGTATATCAGAAACACCCACTATATTAATCAAATAATAATCCACTATTACAGGGTACTTGTTCTCTAAAGCATATTTATCTCACCTAAAAATATGGGAAATGGGATTTACCCTCTTGAGTTTAATGGAGCTCAAAGTGAAGAAAGTGTTATGCCTTGTTGAGTTATTTTTTATTGTCTGCAATCAGTGAATAGGGTTAGATATGTTGTCCAAGATTTCATTCCCATAGTCCAAGTCTTCTAATTTCACCTAGGATTGAAGGTAGCAATAAAAATAGTCAAAAAGGTCAATATTTTCAATGAAAGAGCCTTCAAATGCTCAGATTTCATGAGATCCACAGTCAGAATTTTTTACACAAGACAACACTATGTCACGACAAGGAACAATAGCCAAAAAAACTCTAGTATTAACTAGGCCACTTTCAACAATTTTCTTTGTTATGGGAAAAATGGATTCCACTTGCATCCTTGTAAGACTCTTACTGAGACTTACATCACCAAGATCAATATCTTCTTCTATGTATTAAGACTATCTTGTATTATATGCAACATTTGGAGGATTCAGAAATAGGGTTCTAAATTTACCAAGTAATGAACAAGGATTTTAATAATTCTACTTGATACCAAGTAGGTATGCTAGGAATATGGAGAAAATTAACTACAAATACTCATGGAGGGGAACCTCTGGGGCTTTCCACTAACCAACATTCAAATTCACTTCTAAATTAAGAGAGAAAAACCAAAGGAGATAAACTTGAGTCTAACCTAATTTCACAAAGACCTCTCCCAACCCCTCCTTTGTTGTCTAAAAATCCAAGTCTACCTCAACAATTATTTGGAATGAAAATTGATTTTAACAATTAATACAAATCATTTTAAGGAGGTGACATTCAATTTGTTTAAACTTTGCTGCCAAAGTACCATCTTTGTCTTTTGGAAACCATGCAAAGATATTTCCATGCATTTTGTAGCTTATTGAGGAATTAATGAATGTACTTACAACTTCCTAGAAAATTGGGGCCTATTGAAAATGGGTATTCTGATAAAGACATATAATTGGTCATTCTTGTAAATCTCAAACCATAAGAAAAGTAAAGTTATAAGAGTTCTAACATTCTATAGTTATCCGATGACACTTAGTATAAGTCAACCCAAAAGATGCAAAATCCACTTGCTTTGGTCCACAATTAGCTAGTTGGAAATTTAGAGAATTGAAAAATCTCATCTAGATCTGTCAAAAATCTTCAACCACAAAGTTTTGTGACTTGGTTCTGGAATGTGTTATAGATTCCACACACTAGTCTGGTGGAAAAAAATGTCATGAGAAACTCCCTAAGGTCGGCTTGTTGGGGATCCATTGAACTCGTGTATCATGAAAAGAAACTGATGTAGATATCCTAATATCCCCTGATTCACCAATGCATAGGACTTAATTACTACATGTGGTCCAAAAGCACATACTATATAGATAGTTGGGTGATCAATGATTTCTTGAATACTATATAGTGTCAATGTCAAAATTTTAAATTAGAACACACCAAAAGTAACTAATCATTTAAGATTTCTTCGTGTTGCTTTAAATCATGTTTCTTTAAAGGTTTCTCACCTTAGAGTGTGTTGAACATTGGAAGAATAAATAATTAATTGTAATTGAACATAATATAAACTTTGTAACCAAACATAATATAAACATTGCATTTCAACACAACAAGATTCAGAACATACTAAGTATAATTGTTGGATTTCTTCAAACCCTAAAAAGTTATAACAACGTTTGTATATCACATACTTAAAGAATGCAATAGATATGATGAAAAGGTTACCCATATAGCACTTTATTTTGACACAAAAACATTCACAACATTCAAAATAAAATAAATAAATAAAGATTGTATTTCATCCAAACAAGATTCATTAATATTCAAAATATCACCATTTCATCAAGTTAAAGCCAAAATATTGATGACAATGTCTACATACTCGTAGTTAACAGATTTCTAAATCATTGTTCAGAAAAATAGAAAATAAATCAATTCATTGACCTTGGTCTACCATATATAAATATCTAAGCGTACTAATAGTTTTTCAATGTAACGAACCATTCAAGAGGACTCTTTATATTGTAACTTAAAACCTACAACATAATTATAAAACTAATAAACTACTCTCTAGAGCCTTTAGTGTTAAATACCCAACCATGAAAGAAACATTTAAATAGAAATAAAATAAGATTTAATTAATCAAAAGGGCCCCTCCATCTTCAACTTTTCCTCCTCCAACTGGTGCTTCACACACAACATCCTTCCCAACATTTTCTCTTGCCAACATCCTTGCCTTGTATTGCCTATATTTATAAATCATTGATGATATTGCTTGTCCATTAGGGATTGTTTTCATGTTAACCCTTGGCTTATGTTTGATTAACTCCTAATCACTTTCTATGGCCCTACGTCGTATGTTAGTGATTTTATTTCCAAAGATAAAGAGGTTAGTTGTCAATTTCTTCAAGCTCTTCATTGCTCTTTATTCACTTTTTCAATAGATAGTTCCCTCTTTATTCTTATCTTAAAATTATGAGCAACATCACTATTGTTTTTTAGTGTATCTCTATCTTCTTCAAATAACTCTACCTACATAGTAAACAACTGATTATTTAGATCTTTGGTTTCCTACCAACCTTTTCCCAAGGCTATTGTTATCTAATTTTCTAGCTCATCCATTATGATGATCTTTCATTCTAACATCTCCACCCGTGTGCTAGATTCATTATCTTCCTTATTGTTGATTAATCCCTCTCTAGTATCCTAAATTATAAGCACTTATAATTAGATGCTCAATTAGGCCCCATTTTACTGTTCTCGATATTTCTTGTCTGTTATGCTTGATCAAACCCTACACCACCTACATTTTCAAACATTGTCTAGTGATTTATCTCGTGGTCCTAGACTCGTGGCTAAATTATTTACTAGAAAACTTAGACATAAGGCCTTGCAATGGTATTGTTCTTTACCTCCTTATTTCATTGATTTATTTCAAAAACTTGCTAATTGTTTTATTCAAAACAATTAAAAATAATATTAATCCTAAGATTTCTTTGACTTATTTGATGCATTGTAAAAATGTGTTAATAAAAAGTAACTAATTTCATTAGTAGATCTAATCATTTGCATGCTTAGATTTCTTATCCTATACCCGATATTAATGTTCAATGCATTTTTATTTCTAATGTACAAAAACATTAGAGATAAAAAATATTGCTTTCTAAATTCTCTTCCTTTACTCAATTGTGTGCAATGCTTCATAATTACAAGCTTCAAGTGAGTCAAATTGAGAGCACCACTCCAATGGATCTAATTGATAAGAGTGATGTCACATCCCAACCTTTCCAAAAGTTTCAAAAACCTAAAGGCTTCATCAAGATCACCACTTCATCAAAAAAAATTAATGAGAAAGTGGCAGCAGCATCCAAAGGTGTGACTCCTTTATCATCTATTTTTAAACCTTATCGTAATTTTACACCTCTCTCTAAATATTTGCATAATGTGATGTTGAAGTTTATTAGTGGTAATGTTTTAAAACTTTCTCTCATTAAATCAATTAATATGTAAAAATAAATATCCAAATCCTTTGATCTAAAAGCCTTTTGTCAATACCATCATCAACCTGGTCATGATACCGAGAAATTTTTCCATTTTAATACTATTGTTCAAGACCTTATTGATTATAATGCTATATTTGTTGAGGGTGTTAATGATCAAGGAAACAAATCCATTTCCCCTCCCAACCAAAACTTGAAAAATTATTCCAACCCCTTACTTACCTTTCCATTCTACCAATACCATCAAGACTATCCATTCCGTACCATCTTCTTCCACCAATATTTTTTTCTCTCCTATTGTGAAATATGATGATGAGTGTATCAAGGTCAACAATATTGTCAGCGTTATTGATAAATCAAAACCAAAACCAAAACCAAAAAATTTTATTCCATTTGATCCTAAGAAGGCTATTAGAGCTCTCGATGGTCCTCTTTACATTGTCATGAAGATTAATGTTCTTCCCTCTTGTGAATCCTTTATAGATCCTACTTCTATGGAAAATGTTATAACTAAATAATATATTTACACAAGACACCTCCATCGTAACTCCTATAAGAAATCTGATGTGATTATTAAAACTTTCAATGGCTTCATTTGTCCCATAAATGGTTCTATTACTTTCCTCATCAAAATTGGTAACAAATCCTTAGATGTTACCTTTGTTGTCTATTAGTAATAACTGAGAGGGGGGGTGAATCAGTGGCCTCAAAAATTAATCCTTAAATCAACCCTTGAAACTTGTAACCACAAATTATGCCTCTAGTTATCTTCTATCCTACAAGATGAATGCCTTGAAATACTTTTATCAATTTCCTACTTGTCAGATTGCTTTGTTAAACCTTCTTCTGTATGTTTACCGATAAGCAATCATCTATTTACCGAAACACAGTAAATATGCAGAGTATACCAATCAATCCAGATTTAACTATGTAAGATACAAAATAGTAAAGAAATGAATCATACACACATAACACATGAATTTTAACATGGAAACCCTGTTAAGGAAAAAAACCACTGGGGCCAGTACCCCAAATTTTCACTCTTCTGAAGTGAGCTTTGTTAGGAGCCAACCCTGTTAAAGGTTACAAACACACTGTTAGGTGTGACCTTGTTAGAGGATTTAGAAATAGTTTGTCAACTAGTATCTAGCATCTAATGCTACCATCCTTAATCAAACACTCACTTGGCCTATCATTAGGTATCGGGCATATCCAATGCTACTTTTATGATCAAACTTTTTGATACTCCTTGGGATGTATCTCAATTGTAAAAGACTTTTAAGTCCTGCTCGATTAAGAGGCTTATATGCTTCAATGGTTAAACTAAAACACTAATGATATGTTCATACATACAACTCAATTGTAGATTTTCAGATCTATTGTAAGTCCATTACCTTTCTGATCAATATAATCACTTATACCTTTGCTCCATAATGTTTTGCTCTGTGATGCTTGTCTCACTGTTCGTTAGTGTCTGTAGAATCTATCTCTTTCATCAGCATGTTGATCAGAACTGAAAGAAGACTTTCTTCTCCTTCAGATTTCCTTTAGCATCTCTCCTCTTCTCTTGTTCACCCCACAATTCATAATAAATTAAGTTTGTCTCTATATAGACATGATTTCCCCTTTTCTTGGCTTTCTTGATTCTTGGCGTGTTCCACAATTCTTGCCAATAGATTTAAAGAAAAATCTTAATGTATCTCAAGGAGATCTTCTTGCCATCTGGACAAATCAGATTTAAATCAATTACTTATCTTTGGCTTTATCTGGATGATTAAAACAATGATAAGTAACTGTTAACTCTATCTTTAGTTTCTTGATAGCTAAGCATTTTGTTATTTTCTGAACTCTTTGTTCTATCGATCAATACTTCAGTTAGTCATCAGTGATAACTGACTGTTCCATCAGTGTGACTTCAGTTGTCATCAGGATCTCCATCCTTGTCTTCTCCGTTGGGAAACACTAAAATTCTTTCCGTCGGGTTACTCTATGTTTTTCTCATCGCGCAACACTGTAACTCTACTCTTCGGTAATGTTGTGCATTAGCTCGTCGGGTAACACTGTTACTCTACTATTTTACTTTGACTGTCGATGTGTACTCCATTGGTGTATGTAGTCA
The DNA here is from genome assembly GCA_018584345.1 of Thuja plicata. Lineage (NCBI taxonomy): Eukaryota > Viridiplantae > Streptophyta > Pinopsida > Cupressales > Cupressaceae > Thuja > Thuja plicata. The sequence continues at coordinate 908,413 of MU226563.1, forward strand.
CTTAGTGAATACTTGACTTGTATGCATTAGTGATAGCATATTCTTGATTCATCAGTTCTTTGAAGTCTTTTGGCGGTATTACAATGACCATACAGATTATATCAAGTTGACATCAATGACAATACAATACACTAACTGGTGTAATGCCTTGCATGATAATCAACTTAACATCTTCAAACTTTCAATTAGTTACATGTCATCAATCTCTCCCTTTCGCATTGATGGCAACATACTACATTATCATACTATTGCTAATACAATATGAAATATATAGTTTCATCAAGCTTTCCTAATGTAACTATTACAAATGTCTGGCTATCGGTAAGCTCAAATAGCTTTGATTTTATTCTTGCAGCTTTCTTTCTGTCTTCAATCCCTTCACTAGATAGATGTAGAATTTTTCTTTCTTTGATGTGATGTCTTCTCCTTCTGCTTCAAATTCTCTCCCTTTGACTTTTCTTCTCTTTTGATATTTTCTCTCCCTTTCTATTTTCTCTCCCTTTCTAGTTACTTCTTAAATTTGATACTTCGATGGATATGATCTCTTTTCTAAGATGATAATGGATAAACTCTCTCCCTTTATTAGTATGATAATGAGGTATTTCTCTCCCTTTGACATTAATGCCAAACATCTTATCTTTTCAAACAAGCTTTTGACAGTTATGTCAAGTGGATCCTTTATATCCATAATATATTCCTTGAATTTCCCAATCCATCGGTAATAAATTTGTTTCTTGGAGTAGATAAATACCTTGCTATGTATAGATTTATCTTTGAAATCCATCTCTTTGCTTGCATCAACATGAATGATATTTTGATAATATGTAGACTAATGCAGCCTTCTAGTCAGCTTACTGACCTATAGACAAGGGTCTGACCCCTAGTCTCTTTCTCAAGTACTCAAATACATCCTTGGGCAGTGGCTTGGTGAAGATATCAGCCAATTGTTCCTTTGATTGCACATACTCAAGTATCACCTCCTTTTCCTGAACTTGTTCTCTCAAATAATGATACTTGATGGCAATATGCTTTGTTTTAGCATGCATGATTGGATTCTTAGAAATGTTTATTGCACTTTTATTATGACAATAGATAATTAATGGTTCTAAAATTTTCATATGCATACCTTCCAGTAACTGTTTGATCCATGCAATATTTGAGTAGTTTGCAGTAGCAACAACATACTCTGCCTCTGTAGTAGATTGTAAGATGCATCCTTGTTTCTTTCTGATCCATGTGACAAGTCAGTCACCCATAAAGAATTCTCCTCCAGTTGTGCTCCTTCGGTCATCAAGATTTCCAGCCCAATCAGTGTCAGTAAAGACCTTAAATTCAAAATCTCCTTCTCTTCTATACCATAAGCCATATTCTTCAGTATTCTTCAGATATCTTAGAATTCTTTTCACATCAGTCATATGTGATTCTTTGGGATTAGCATAAAATCTAGCAACTATTCCTACAGCATGTGCAATATCTGGTCTAATATCTACTGTATAGTTAGAAAATGGAAGCACTTCCATTGTAGATGTGTTTATCCTTCCAAGTAAGTGGTTTGGGGTCATGGAAAGCACCTTGAATGGGTTCCTGACTTTTACATGGCTTCCTCCCTATTCTGTTCCTCTTTCCACTCCTATTTGGCCTAATTTCTGCATTCTGGATGGCAGACTGGTGATTCTGGGCTTCAGGGTCAAGGTCGACATTTTAGGTCTATTTAAACCTCAACCCTGACCTAGGTCAGGGTCAACCTCAACCTTGACCCAGGATTCAAATTCTGGGGTCTTGCAGTTTCAGGAGGTCGACCTTTGCAAAAAGTATTTCCTGCTCCCAGGTCGGCTATTTTGGGTTCTGAAGCATTGATTCCTAAATTATATTTAATATAGGTCCTCTCCTAGGGGTAAATGCTTTAATGGGATTTAATTCTCCTATGTAGGCCTCCTTAGAAGATTGTGCCCTAATTCCATATAAAAGGGAAGCTTTCTCTCTTATTTTCTCTAACCATCATCAAGTGAGCTAAGTCTTCTAACCATCAAGAAGCAAAAAAAAGAAGGACCATCATCAAGTGAGCTCAAGCATTCCTAATTGAGATCAAGAATCATCAAGTGAAGGTTAAGCAGGAAATCAAGAAAGATTTCAAGCAAGCATTCATCCATTCAAGTATCCATTTTCATGAAGGAGATCCATTGGAGGCCATTGAAAGATTGAAGCTACAAGGTGCCCTTTGGTGATCTCTCCATCCATCTTCTTCCAAGCCTTTTCCCAATTCAAGAACCCATTCAAGACTTGGTGTTGGAGATCTACAAGCAAGAGATTGAAGACATCCTACCTTTCTACACTCTACATTTGAAGCATACTTGTGGATTCAAGGATTCGAATCCTCCACAAGGACTTTTTCAAGCAAGGTGAATTTATGCATTTACTTTTTCCATTTCTGCAATTTCAATTACATATATTTGAGGTTAATTCCAAAACCGGGGTTTGACCAAGGCAAACCCCTCCCCCACAACAAAATAATCTCCTTTTTCTTGTAGGTACGGGTACAGAATAGTGGATTTGAACCTAGATCTGGATACACTTTTTGACAAACTTTCAGGATCCACGAACAAAGTCACTTTTGGATCTGTGTAGGTCAGGGTTGACATTATTGGGTCAGGGTTGACATTTGTGGGTCAAGGTCGACCTTTTTCATAAGATGACATCGGAATGAAAAATGATTTCTGGGTTATGTTCATCTCTGCTTTTTGGTTCGGTATCAACTATCATTTTTTCCAGAAACTGTCTACAGACCTCAAAAAATAGCATTCTTTGATCTGCAATATTTCAAGGTTAGTGCATTTTTCCCATCTCTTCAATTACTATTGTATATCATTTCTATACATATAATTAACAAAATTTAAGGTATTTCCTTTTTCATTCTCCTCTCCAAATAGTTGATTCATTTGTGCATTAACCCTTCTCTTCGGTTGATCAACTTGGATCTCCCATTTGTGCATTTGAGGGTAAAGGGGAACATCTTATCTTCTCCTTAATCACAATTGCAACACTTAATCAACTCAATTCCATTAAGGTTAATACAATCTAGGTAATT
>MU226563.1:917602-942775 GCA_018584345.1 Thuja plicata
TTCTCCTTAATCACAATTGCAACACTTAATCAACTCAATTCCATTAAGGTTAATACAATCTAGGTAATTCAAAGAACAATTTACATCCCCCATTTTCATATCTTGCATTTTAGTAACATAATCAATTCTTAACAAATGAAACAAACAACATCTAAATTCTTCATAATCAAAACCTCAAATTCTTTATGTTACACCTACAACATAAATGAGTTTTCCAATCATTGATCTGTACAAAGTCTAATTTACCTTTGATGACTTGTCCTCCTTTGTCAACTTGCATCCAGTTTCCATTGGTGTTCCAACTGGTTTGGATTCTTCCATCTTGAATATTTTTTATACTTCTTTTATGTACTTGGATTGTGTAATGAAAATACCTTCATCTTTTTGTATGATCTGCACACCAAGAAAGAACTTGATCTCTCCAAACATAGACATCTCAAACTCTTTGCTCATCTCATTTGAAAATGATTTGCATAGCATATCATTGCCTCCAAATATGATGTCATCAACAAATATCTCAGCAATCAAAATGTTAGCATCAGTATAATCCTTCAAATAAAGATTATTGTTTTCACTAGTCCTTACAAATCCAATACTTATGAGATAGGAATGAAGTCTTTCATACCAGGCTCAGGGTGCTTGTTTCAATCCATACAAGGATTTGTGAAGTCTACATACCATGTCCCTCTTGTCTGGATCAACAAACCCTTCTGGTTGTTCACTGTATACCTCTTCTTCAAGTATTCCATTCAGGAATGCAGATTTGACATCCATTTGATATACCTTGAATCCTTTACATGCAGCATAAGAAAGTAATATTCTTACTCCTTCTAGCTTAACAATGGGTGCAAAGGTTTCTCCATAGTAAATTCCTTCTTCTTGTGCATACCCCTTCCATACTAGTCTTGTCTTATTTCTTGTGACTTCTCCAATTTCATTCAGCTTATTCCTGAATATCCATTTTGTACCGATGACATTCTTGTCATCTGGTCTTGGTAAAACTATTCATGTCTTGTTTTTCTCTATCTTCTCAATCTCCTCATTCATAGCACTAATCCATTCATCATTATCTAGTGTAGTATTGACATATTTGGGCTCATAATCGCAAATAAGACATATTGTATTTAGAGACTTACTTCTAGTTCTCATACCAACCTTTTTATCTCCTATGATCCGGTCCTATTGATGGTTCCTTTTGACATATCTTGCAAGTACAGGCTCATCTCTTTGTCTATCAGCTTGATCATCATTTTTTTCTTCATTCTGTTCTCCATCAATTTGTGCATCGTTTTGAGAAATATTTTGATTGTCGATATTTGCAACCTGATGCTTGGGTGCAATAATTTGTTGCTCGGGAGCTCTACATGTTATGTATGTGGAGCCTAATTAGACTCAGGTTCTTTTGACATGGTTTCCCCCCAGACTTATCTACAGGGGATTGTGGGTAGTGCCCCCAAGCTCGGAGTCAAGGGGCAAAGCCCCTTGCGGGGTCCTGGGGCAGCACCCCAGGCGGGGTCAAGGGGAAAATCCCCTGATGGGTATATTAAATTTGATACTTTTATGAATGAGAATGGATACACTTGATGTAATTCTGAAGCAAGAAAGAATGGATACACTCAATTATATTTGATACTATTTATATGTCTTGAAGCAAGGACCTCGGCAATGGTATATTAAATTTGATACTTTTATGAACAAGAATGGATACAGTCAATGTAATTCTGACCATTGTGTTTATTTCAAGAGGTTAAATAATGATAGCTACATTATTTTATGTTTATATGTTGATGATATGATTATAGTTGGATCTAACATGGATCATATTAAGGGGTTGAAACAACAGTTAGCAAAATCTTTTGCTATGAAGGATTTGGGGACAGAAAAATAAATCCTTGGCATGAAAATTTGCAGAGATAGGAAGAACAAAAAATTAACTCTATCTCAGGTTGATTATGTTGAAAAGGTGTTGCATAGATTCTACATGAAGGATGCCAAAGCTATCACTACACCTTTGCCTGGTCATTTAAAATTGACTAAAGAAATGTGTCCAAAGACACCAGAAGAAGAGGCAAAAATGTCCAAGATACCTTATGCTTCAGCTGTAGGGAGCTTAATTTATGCTATGGTATGTACTAGGCTAGATATTGCACATGCAGTAGGAGTCATCAGCCGGTATATGAGTCACCCTGGGATTGAGCATTGGAATGCAGTCAAATGGATTCTCAGATATTTGAAAGGTACATCCAATAAGTGTTTACACTTTGGGGGCTCTTCTACTACTGTTCATGGCTATGTTGACTCAGATTTGGTAGGAGATATAGATACCAGATGAAGTACTATAGGTTATGTATTTACTATTGGTGGGACAATAGTGAGTTGGATTTCTCGGTTACAAAAGGTGAATGCGCTATCCACTACAGAGGCAGAGTATGTTGTTGCTACAAAGGTAGCCAAGGAGATGATATGGCTTCAATTCTTCATGGAAGAATTGGGACATCCACAGGAAGATAATTATTTGTATTCAGATAGTCAAAGTGACATTCATCTTGCAAAGAATTCTACTTTGCACTCAAAAACAAAGCACATACAATTGCGATATCATTTCATTCGATCAGGTTTGGATGATGGACAGTTAAAGTTGGAGAAGATACATATAGATGATAATCTAGCAGATATGTTTATAAAGGCAGTGACAAGGGAGAAGTTGAATTCCTCTTCAGCTTTGGTTGGTCTTCTAGACTGAACAGAATAAAAGAACAGTAGAGTCCAGGGTGGTTTCTTTATTCTAGTGGGAGCTACAGGTTTGGTCGATCAGTCTCCAAGTGGGAGGATATTGTTATGGAGTCTGATCAGTCTCCAAGTGGGAGATTGTTATGTATGTGGAGCCTAATCAGACTCTGGTTCTTTCAGCACGGTTTCCCCCAGACTTATCTATAGGGGATTGGGGGCAGCGCCCCCAAGCTCAGAGTCAAGGGGCAGAGCCCCTTGCGGGGTCCTAATTAGGTTAAGTCAAAAATACTTGTGAAAAGGGCTTAGGGTTTGATATTCATTGTATGAGGTATTTTGTAGCTTCTTGTGGTGGTATTGAGTTGCAGGTTTTAGATTGTAATCACTGGATAATAATAAAGACATTGGACTCACTGTTGGTGGACATAGCCCAGGGATTGGGTGAACCACATTAAATTTTTGTATTATTGTGTTCTCTTCTGTGTGTTAATATTTGCATTTTTCTGCTTATTATTCTAACACTACATTGTTGGTCTGGTAGAGTGTCAAGTTCCTCATTGTAAGTGAACCTATTGTAGTCATCTGGCTCTTTAGTGCTTTCCTTTTCATTCTTCTCTGCAAATTCATCTATCTTTACATTTGCACTTTCAACAATTTTTTTAGAGGCTTTGTTTAGACATTTATAAGCCTTGCTCTTGGTAGAATAACCTAGAAAGATTCCTTCATCACTCTCAGAGTCAAGTTTTCCATTTCTATCATCTTTTAAGATATAACATTGACTGCCAAAATTTTTGAAATAACTTACATTGGGTGTGTATCTATACCATAGTACTGACAACTTCTCTCCAGAATATTTGGGTGATGTCTTTCTCTATCATCAATGTCCTTGCACAATCAACTATGGATCTATTCCTTCTTTCAGCAATTCCATTTTGTTGTGGTGTTCTTGGTGCAGAGACTTGTCTTTTGATTCCATGCTCATTACAAAAGTTAGTGAGTTCATCTGATGTAAATTCCCCTCCTCTATCTGACCTTAAGAATTTTAATTCTTTACCACTTTGTTTCTCAACCATTGCTATATACCATTTAAACATCTTAAATGCTTTTGATTTATCTTTTAGAAACATGACTGTCATCATTCTAGAGTAATCATCAACAAAGAGAATAAAATATATATCTCCATAATAACTCTTTGTCCTCATAGGTCCACATAAATCAGTATGGACTAATTCTAGAATTGCATCAGATGTATGGGTTTTGATTTTAAAACTAGATTTTGTCATTTTACCTTTTTGACAATTCTTACACATGATGTTGTCGGGCTTGGTCATCGTTGGTAAGCTTCTGACATTTCTTTTTTTTCTAATCTTTATCATGTTGTCAAAGTTCACATGACATAATATTTTGTGCCAAAACCATATGTATTTGTTTGTAGCAATCAAACAAGTGGTGTCAGTGTCATTCAGACAGAATAAGTTACCTTTTGTCTTCTCACCAGTACCAATCAGATTTCTTGATTTATTGAAGATCTTTGCCTTCTTATTTTCAAATGCTACTTTGTGACTGAATTATTCAACTGGGAAACACTCAATAGATTATAATTCAATCCATTTAACCAATAAGAATTTTCACATTTTATCTGGTTATTCAACATTATGGTTCCTCTACCTTCAATTGGACAAGGTGTGTCATTACCCATTCTTACTGAACTACCTTTATAGTATTCAAAATTCTCAAACTTTTTCTTATCACCGGTCATATGGTGAGTGCAGCCACTATCTATGATCCAAACCTCATTTTTGCTAACTTTAGATATGAGAGCTATTTTTACATACCTTTCTTCATCATCATATGAATCATCCTTTACAGCCACATGCACCATCTTGATGTCTTCATCAGATTCGGTGTCAGTATCATCATCTTTGCATTTTTTTAGGTAACTGGCCTTCTTACCTTTGTCCTTATAGTCTCGGGTTTCTCTTCTTTTTGATTGTCGGTAGCTTCTGTAATCACCTCTGTCAGACTTAACTATCTAGAGTAACATTTCTATTTTCTACAGCTCTCATTTCGTGAATGGTAGATACTCTAATAGCATAAGTAGGCAGTAAGGTTCTTAGAATTTTACTTACCACTGTATCTTCTTCTAATACACCTCCAACTCCTTGGATAGCATTGACTACCTCTTTGATTCTTGTGTTGTACTGAGTGATGTTTTCACCTTCTTTCATTTTGAGATCATCAAACTTTCCTCTAAGGCTTTATTCCTTGGCTCTCAAAACATTTTTGTCACCACCATGTACAAGCTTCAATTTGTCCCACATCTACTTTGCAGTTTTGCAGGTTTTGACATCTTTAAATTTAGCATCGGAGAGTGAGGAAGCAAGTTCTATCATCATGTTGTTGTACTCATACTTCTCTCTCATTTTTTCAACCGTTGGTGCTCCTATAGGAAACACATATTCAGTATCTAAGTATTGAGTAACATCATTACCAATACCTGATAAGTGGAGTCTTATTATGCTCTGCCATGAAACAAAATTATCTTTGTTCAACTTGGGTACATCTCATCTGTTCATCTTGTGATCTTTAGCTTAGGTCTTGAAACCTTCCTTTCTAAGCACACAAGCTTTGATACTAATTGTTAGTAATAACTGAGAGGGGGGTGAATGAGTGGCCTCAAAAATTAATCCTTAAATCAACCCTTAAAACTTGTAACCACAAATTATGCCTCTAGTTATCTTCTATCCTACAAGATGAATGCCTTGAAATACTTTTATCAATTTACTACTTGTCGGATTGCTTTGTAAAACCTTCTTATATATGTTTACCAATAAGCAGTCATCTATTTACCGAAACACAGTAAATATACAGAGTATACTGATCAATCTAGAATTAACTATGTAAGATACAAAATAGTAAAGAAATGAATCGTACACACATAACACATGAATTTTAACATGGAAACCCTATTAAGGGAAAAAACCACTGGGACTAGTACCCCAAATTTTCACTCTTCTGAAGGGAGCTCTGTTAGGAGGCAACCATGTTAAAGGTTACAAACACACTGTTAGGTGTGACCTTGTTAGAGGATTTAGAAATAGTTTTTCAACTAGTATCTGGCATCTAATGCTACCATCCTTGATGAAACACTCACTTGGCCTGTCAATAGGTATCGGGCATATCCAATGCTACTTTTGTGATCAAACATTTTGATACTCCTTGGGATGTATCTCAATTGTAAAAGACTTTTAAGCCCTGCTCGGTTAAGAGGCTTATATGCTTCAATGGTTAAATTGAAACACTAATGATCTGTTCATACATACAAATCAATTACAAATTTTCAAATCTATTGTAAGTCTATTACCTCTCTGATGAATATAATCACTTATACCTTTGCTCCATAATGTTCTTCTTTGTGATGTTTGTCCCACTACTCGTTGGTGTCTGTAGAATCTAGCTCTTTCATCAGCTTGTTGATCAGAACTGAAAGAAGACTTTCTTCTCCTTCATATTTCCTTTAGCATCTCTCCTCTTCTCTTGTTCACCCCACAATTTGTAATGAATTTATTTTGTCTCTATATAGACATGATTTCCCCTTTTCTTGGCTTTCTTGATTCTTGGTGTGTTCCACAATTCTTTCCAATAGATTTAAAGCAAACTCCTAATGTATCTCAAGGAGATCTTCTTGCCATCTAGACAAATCAACTTTAAATCAATTACTTATCTCCATCTTTATCTGGATGATTAAAACAATGATAAGTATCTGTAAACTCTATTTTTAGCTTCTTGACAACTAAGCATTTTGTCATTTTCTGAACTCTTTGTTCTGTCGGTCAATACTTCAGTTAGTCATCGGTGATAACTGATTATTCCATTGATGTGACTTCATTTTTCATCGGGATCTCCATCCTTGTCTTCTCCATTGGGCAACAATGAAATTCTTTCCATTGGGTTACTTTGTGTTTTTCTCGTCGGGAAACACTGTAACACTGCTCTTCGGTAGTGTTGTGCATTAGCTCATCGGGTAACACTGTGACTACTCTTTTACTCTGACTGTCGGTGTGCACTCCGTTGGTGTATGTATTCACTTAGTGAATACTTGACTTGTATGCATTATTGATAGCATAGTCTTGATTCATCAGTTCTTTGAAGTCTTTTGGTAGTATTACAATGACCATACAGATTATATCAAGTTGACATCAATGAAAATACAATACATTAACTAATTTAATGCCTTGCATGATCATCAACTTAACATCTTCAAACATTCAATCAATTTCATGTCATCATTGTCATCCTAACTTCTGATCAATTTCAAGTTAGACTTAGCCTTCCTCGGGTCACTTCCATGAAATTTATTGTATCTCCTTTTTATAAGTGTTTGAAATTTCCCCATAATGGAGAAATCACCATGATAACTACAATCTATATCATCCTTTAGCCAATCAAGGAAAATATTACCTTGACTTATTTTTTCTTAGAATACCTCAACCAATTCAACCTTGTCAAGATCATTTCTTCTTATCCTACCAAAAATTCAAAGCCTGAAAGATTTGTGAACTTAGCCATCCTAAAACAATCCCATCTCCTTTCCATGGACCTAGAATCCTTCCTACACCTTCCATATCTCCTATTTATGCTACAGTTCCACCTCCTATATCCTATATATGACATGAAGCTTCTATTTCTCAACCTATTTTAGCTCCTTCCATTCTTCCTCCTAAATAAGAAAAGGGCCTGATGTTGATTGATCCTAAACTAGCTCAAATTCTAAACAAAACCAAACACAATCATTATGCTTATGACCATCATTATAGACATTGTACTAGGGCCTACACACTTGTTTCCTAAAAAATTTCCTCTCCTAAGGAACCTTTTAATGCCTTGATTCCATCTAACCAACCTATGTAGCTCAACAAAGGAAGTTAATCTAAAGAAAATGAAATTGAACAAACATAATGTTTCTATTCATATTAAAGACTCTATTGTCATTAATTTGGATAAATAAGATTTTTTTTATTGAAATGATGTTATTTCTAATGATTTTGATGATATGTATGAGCTTATTGATGTTAATCATGATTTACCTGCTAGATTTGCAAACAATTACTCCTAGCTCCTAGTGAAAAAAAAGTGACTTGTCATTAGAGCAAGGTCCTTTTTTGGAACTTGTGATAACTCAATCTATTGGCTTCATTTTGTGCCTCTTTTGTGTTTCCCACCTTCCCTAAATGATAACAACCAATATGGCGGGTAGGCAATACGCTTTACTATCTCCTCTTGTTTGGTAGATTCTTTTGTTTTTTATCATGTCATGTTGCACTTCCTCTATGATGTGATACATGCTAGATATTATGTTTGGATTTCTTTAAACAACCCTTGTTTCTCTATTGGCACAAGGTGATAAAGGTATTGACCTATCATGAAATTCTTTAGTTTATCTCTTATTTCTTCTATATGTTGTATACATGTTATGTCGTACATGTGTTATTGTTCATAAACGTGCCTATGTGTTGCTTGAATGGAGATGACATAAAGTAGTAACTACCATTGCTTTTGGTCTCTATAATGTTGACCCAAAAAGATTCTTCTTTGTATCTCTTATGTAATCTTCTTCTATTGTGCTCATTTTTTTGCTACCTTTAAAGGATGATGTGAATTAATTTTTCTATAATTATGATATACATGAGTTATCATATGATCATAATGACCCTAGAATTATTAAATAATTTTTGTGCTCTATTCTTCATGTGTTTCATTTATGTTGGTTTTCCCTTTCTTGGGGGCATCTCATATTTGAAACATTTTGTGGGTGCAAGAATGCTCTGTTAAAGTCATTGCTTCTGTTAAGGTGTTTGTAATCCCTTTAACATGGGGGAATACACTTTTCTCCTTGTTTCACATTACACACACACACACACATACAGACTAATTCAATACAATCTCTTATGCGGATGCCTAAGGAGACAATGCTTTATTTAGATAAAACATTACATTATCATGTCTTATGTGTTATTCAATGGATCCTTGAGAGATACAATGCTTTCCTTAAGGAGTGATCCTCCTTTAGTGGATTTCCTAGTGGACAATGTTTTGCTTGGTTATCCTTCTTGATGGGTTAACTAGCATAATAGAGCTTGTTAAACTATCAATTTTGTATGTTGCAGTAGTATTTTCTCTTCACATGACCCATAGTAAGTCAAAACATTACTAGGCTCTCTCTCCAAGTGTTTCTTCTTTTTATCTAGGTTTTGAATTTGATGAGGACCTAAGTCACTTGCGGGCTTGGTGTCTCTATGTCTCCTTGACCTTAATAAAAAAAATTCTAATGCACTTATCTAGTTTACTATGAGTGTGATATAATCTCCTACTCCCTCTAAACTGGCAGCTAAATGTACCATCCTAAATTGTAAGCACCTATAATTAGATGCTCAATTAGGCCCCATTTTAGTGTTCTCGATATTTCATGTTCATTATGCTTGATGCAACCCCACACCACCTACATTTCTAACTTTATTTCCACCTTCCTAAATCCCAAATCAAATTTCATCCTTTTGGTAGGAAGAGGTCATTCAGGTTCACCTCTTTCCTATTTTTTTCTCCAAAATTTGAATCAAGTGAATGTCTCATTGATTTAGTGAGATTTATATATTCCTATCACTCTCCTTTGAGTTTTGAGCTTTAAAATAATGTGAGAGGTATAAAAGAAACCTACTTCTTCTCATTTGGATAATGAAGCAATCAAGATTTCAAGTGGTCTCCTGGAATTTTGCATCCAAGCATTCTCAATCAAGTTTTCAAGCATCCAAATCATCTTTGAAGGAAAATCATCTCCATTGTAGAAAGCTTCTCTCCCATGATGGCCAAGAAGAGGAGGCCTCAATCAATCAAGAAGATAATTTTTTCATATACATTCATCAATCTATTCTTCAAGGCAAGAGTCAATAAAGCATAACAACATTGAAGAGCTTTGAGGAGTTAACACAGATCTATGCATTTATGAAAGGCATCATTGATCCTTTTCCACATTCCAAGGTTTAAAGACTACATGCAAATACATTCAAGTAATATACAAGCATTTTCATTAACATCATGATCTTAATATTTATTTCTGAAGGTATATGCATTTACAAAGTAGATCTAATATTTAAAGGTTGATTCCTCAACTCGTGTTTGACTAAGGTAAACCCCTTTCTACACAACATTTTTCTCAGTTTTTATGTGCAGGAACATGTGATATTTGCACCAACTTAGGTCTAGGAAGTTTAGGACCTGATATATAGTTTGCAACTGAGTTTATTCAAAAGTACTAGGAAAATAACACCTCAGGCAATCTATTACCCCCAGAACAACATCAAATTGAAATCTCAGGTCAGTGACATCTTTTGGTTTCCATTTATAGTACCCATACAAAGCTATCTATTTTCTATCAAGCTGTATATTCTGCAACTTATCATTTTTGTCCATTTTTTTGTCTATCTTGCATCATTTAATCACATCTCCCTAATAAATTCTTACATTACACAAAATTAGTTCTTAAGTCCTATTTGAGCCTAGTGTGTCATCTTCCTTCGAATGTAATAAATAATTTCTTAGGTGTTGCAAAAGGGAACCACTCTAGAACCCCTTATTATTTTCTTGACCACCTTTCTTTATTGTACACCCTCATTAACCAAAAGGTTAGCAGGTAACTTTGAAACTTATTATAATTCATGAAAAATCATTGATAAATTATTTCTCCCCTTTTTTACACTTTGTAAATTGTCATTCCATATTTTTATTTTCTCTAAAATTAGAGTGTATGCTCTTATAGACTCTTCAATACACAATATTACATCAATTATAATTTTATCAACCCAATTATCCATTATAGTCACATATTGACACATTTTTATTTGTTTCAATTTATTAGGATTCATCCCCTTAATAGGGAAGCTCATGCTTTTCTTGGCACACTCATTAGTCATGTCCAACATGGACTAAATAAATGAGGTTAAAGAGCTTAATTGTCTTTAAAACATTAAAAAAAATTCACCTCAAGTTTAAGCCTTTCTAACAATACACTCGCACCAAATTTTGCATAATAGATATTCCCTTAATAGTGGGTGGACCCATATCTACTCAAGATAAAGTATAGATTTGTGACTTTTCTTTCATCCTTATCTCTAATAAGATCAAAAAATTTCAAGAATGCATGGTTGGAGCTTGGGTAAAAAATCATTATAGACATTATCTTGGCCTTCTTTAGTTTAGGGGTATCTTGCAATATATTAGCCACTATATCCACCTCTCTATCTAGCATTGAAGTGTATCTCTTTTTCTTCTCTACAAAAGTTTTAAGCCATGGAGGGGAAGTACCAGTGGATGGATTGGAAATTTTGGTTATTGCATTAGTGCATGGTCCAGGTGTTGAAGTAGTAGGAACAATATCATTGAGGATGGATATTAAAGCTATATAAAAACATTTTGGAAATATTATCTCTACCATTTTGATGGAATATTAAACAATCATTTTCTTGTGTAAAACCGGCAATAAGTGACAAATTTCTAAGGGGTAGGAGTAACAAATGTTTCTTGTCTACTTTTCATTTTGAGGACCTAGGTGCATCTTCCTCAGATATATATTTCATCTGCATACTATTGCCTGGCTACTCTCCATCTCCCCTAGACTGAGAATTACTTACATGTGGAACAAAAGTTGAAATGGTACGACCCTTGGAGGAAGGATGATTTTGAGATGCATTTTGTTCTACAATTGGTGACCCCTTTGATGTAGAGGAAGCACCACACACTTTGTCATCTTCTCAAGTCATCTCCTTTCTCTCTCCACCAAATGTGAGGTTCTATTTTCTATAATGAAAGTATCCTTATTTGACTAATAGAGGCGTGGAATAGGTATAAGGGAAATGATGTGATAGATCTCATTAACCATATCTAACCAATCGCTAATTAGATTTTTAGAAATAGAAAGGCCCAGTAGAAAGGCTTTTACTTAGTCCAATGTTAACCTAATGTAATCTCTCTTCTGCACCTCCCTGACATCTACACAATCTTAATAGTAATCTTTTGGTTGGGGCTAATGAAGATATGACTTCCCTCCATGAAAATGACCAAAAACATAAATTTTAATGTCACAATAAGCCCTTCATAATAGAAAATGAAAATTTAAATTTGAAATAATTTTCTTTGCTATTTTGGAAACCTCATTGCTTTTATAACTAAAATATGTTAGGCCAATGGGGAATGAGTACCCCTTTTTCTTCATTTTTTCTACATATTTAACATTTTCCTTTGCCATCTACCAACATACTTGTAGGAACATAAAATAATTAGAAACATACTTGGGCAATATGATGAGGCATTTTCAAAACCCCCAATTCTCAAATATGAGAAACTATCAAAATGAATAAAATAGCTACCATGTCAAGTTACCAAGGCTATAAATTTAGGGAAAACCTTTTTTCTAACAACCCTTCAAATTTTTTAATAACTACTCATAGAAATAAACTATTCACACAGAGATAATTTTTCATACCTTCTTTCTTCTATAACTATGAAAAATACTCATACATAGGTCTCTCGCATTGCAAATTCTATGGTTTATGAACTAGGCTAGGCAACTTCTTTGCTAGCAAGCATATATATCAACATTAAGTGCATATGGAACTCTCACCCTGTCATAGTTAGCAAGCTACTCATGCAAAAGATGGATCATCCACTTTTACCAATCAATGTACTGAGTATTAGAACAAATCCAGAAACAAAATTTCTCTGATTTCATAATCCCCATGAGACATTATAATAGGGTGATTGCATAAGAAATTTCATTGAATAAAATAGTATATTTTTAGAGTTGAAGGAAGATTAGTCATTCCTTTCCTCTTGATCGTCATCCAAGCACTTGTAATTTTACTCAAACACCAATATTTTCTCTCCAAATAATAGTCCCATCCAAACTTAATAGACATATCCACAAATTTCTCCCATTCAGGTTGCTTCAATTCTTAGGACACAACTTCAGGGATAATTTTAACAAAAAATGAACCAATGAAAGTTCAAATTTCATAGGTCTAAGAGTTGTAATGATTGATACAAAAAACAATCATTTCAGGACAAGGAATCATAGGTGAGAAACCACCTTCTTCAAGGAGACCACTCTCTACAAATTTCTGGGTAATGGAAAAGTCATATTCTTATCACTCTCTTGACAACGCCATCAATAGCCATATCATATAACTTTGTCTTTGATCTCATATAGGCTACTCTATTGGCATATATGATACAGTGATGGTAAGTGATTTTTGGAGATGTCATACTAGAGATCTGATGACAGGATAAACAGATATAGTGTTGTCATTGATGTCAACTATTGACTTTGTGTTCTTACTGTGTTTCCAAGCATAGTTATGATAAATGAAGAGTTTCAGGAGTTGCTATCTTTATGGTAAACTTAGGTGTGTCTTTGTATTTCTAATGCATGTCTGCTACTACTCAAGTGATATTATGTGAAAGTTGTGATTGATTGAAGTATAACAGTGCAACTGCTAGAACAGTTAATGACAGGTGATAGATGATTTTAATGTCTTGTCAAATCTCTGTTGTATTTTGTAGCTTAGTCATAGGGTATGGTGGTAAAAAGTGTTTATATGCTATAGTTGCGACCATAACTAATGTGGGGGACCTATGTGGAGGGTAGGTGACCGACAAGTAGAGACAAAGTTGTTAACATGTTACAGTGTTTGTGTTCTTGAGCGATAGTTGATAAATATTTGATCAGTGATCAATGTTGAGGTTTTGGTGGAATTGGTTGAGTAAGTCACAAACTAGTGATGTGTCCTCATGATTGGAGGTAATGATATGGTATCACATCATTTGATGATAACATGTGGATAATATTCTAGAGGAAGCTTGTATTTGGTCAAAATGTGTTTAACTCCTTGACATAATATTTTATCTAAATCATTGTATAAGTTGACGCGGTCTTGGAAATATGTTTTGTAAATTTATTTATTTTTTTGTGGCACGTTGGATCTAAGCAAGATGTTTGAAATTCTAAATTAGGGCTTGATTAAGGTGGTGGACTTAAAATTTTAGTATATAATGGATGAAGTAGAAGTTAATATTATTGATCGTGTGTTGGACAAGTGTGCTAAAAAGTCAGAGTTGTGATCAAGCCTGAGAAGAGTTAAGTGTGTCGAGAAGACATTTTGTGCTTCAGTGGCTCTGATCAAGAAAATTTAGTGTTGTTCTTTAAATCATTATTTTTGTTGTTCCCTAACAGTTGCAGCAGGTTAAATCCTTAATAGGGTAGATCTTAACAGATCTTGGTTGTAAATCCTCTAGATAGGTGACACTTTTTCAAGTGTTTAAAGTCCTCTAAAAAGGATACTCTTAATATGGTAAAGGTCTTAACAGGCCTAAGGAAAATCCCTTAACTGGGTAGCACCTAACAATGTTGTTGTAAACTCCTAACAGGGTTAAGCTCCTCACATGGCGTATTTCAAAAGAGTACATCATTTAGTGGGTACTAATTCCCAATGTGGTTTTCTCCCTATTTGGGTTTCCACGAGATAAATCTGTGTGCCAAATTTTTGGATGGACTTGCATGTTTATGATTTTCATTTTTTGTAGTTAAGGTTAATCTTGTGAATGTTGGTTTAAGTTCAACAGGTTAAAAAGTTGGATTAGTTGGTATATTACTGATTCACCCCCCCCCCNCTGATTCCCCCCCCCCCCCCCCTCCCCCCTCTTAGTAATCTGATCTTAGGATTAACAATTGGTATCAAAGAATTGGTCCTCTGTTGTGGTGAATCTTAACAGCTTGAGGTAAAGATCCAAAGATGATGAGAAAGGAAAGTCCTAAATTCACAAGAGAGAACTACTCAGTTTGGTGCGGTCAGATGAAGCTCTATCTTAAAGGTATGGGTGATCAGTTTTTAGATCATGTAGAGAATAAGTATATTGTCCCTTTAGGAACCCTGACTGCATATCAACTAAAGGTAAAGAAAGAACCTACTGCTACTATGGAATCTATTAGTAGTACTCTTTTAGATGCAGAGTTTATTGGTATCAAAGACTTGGATACTGATAATGAGATGTGGGAAATTTTGAAGATAGTCTATGGTGGAGATCCTCATGTACAAAAGGCAAAGGTTGATAGTTTGAGAGGAAAGTATGATGATAAGAGGATGCAGGAAAATGAGAACATTGAACAATACAGTCAGAATATCAAAGAATTTATTGTTTCTATCCGAGGTGATGGTGGTAATCTTCCTAAGGAGTATATGGTATGCAAAATGTTGAGACTTTATTTCCTTGGTATTCTATTAAGGTTTCATCTATACTAGAGCTCATATCTGTAGGAACTTTTATTGTTACTCTTAATGTATTAATAGGGAAATTAACTGCATTTGAGTTAAGCAATTATGATAATAGTATGCCAAAAATTGAAGTTGTTTTCAAGTCATCATTAACTCTTGCATCATCTAGGAAAGGAAAGGAGATACCTAATAGATCTTCATAATTTTACTCTAATGATTTTGAATCTATCTTGTCTGAAGAAAGAGAATTGGAAGAATTGGAAGCTTTATTTGCTAGAAGGTTGCCTAGAGGGAAAGGTAAATATAAGGGTAAATTGCCTTTGAAGTGTTTTGCATGTAATAAAATTGGACATATTGCCTCTAGATGCCTTGAAAATGACAGGAAGGAGAATCCAAGAAGATTCAAGGATAAGAACAAGAAAGTACCCTACCTAGTTGAGGAAGGTGTTACCGATGAAGAATCTGATGGAAGAGATGAAGAAGAAATTGTGTTTGTTGTAGTAAAGGAAGAACCCTTAGAAGAAGGTGGAAAAGCTTTGGTTTCTAACATGAATCATAGTGGTAACTACATTATTGACAATGGGTGCATTCACCATATGATTAGTGATAGAGGAAAATTCATCAAGATGGAAGAATGTGAAGGAGGCTCGGTAAGATTTGGGAATGTTGCTCCTTTTTTGGTAAAAAGTAAAGGATCTATTTCTTTGAATGATAAAAAAAATTGTGATGATGTTTACTGGGTTGATGGTCTGAGATACAACTTGTTGAGTTTTTTTCAGTTGAATAACAAGGGATACATATTGGAGTTCAATGGGGGTATATGCAGGATTATTGGGAAATTGGGAGAATTGATTGCTACCGATGAACACACTAAAGGTAACTTGTTCCATCTAAATTATACTATTATGAGTTGTTTGATTGCTAAGGTAGAAGATTGTTGGTTATTGAATAAGAGGTTTTATCATATAAATTTTGATAACTTGATCAAATTTAGTGAGATGAATATAGTGAGAGGTTTTTCCAACCTAGTGAAACCAACAATGTAATGTGTAAAGAATGTTAGCTTGGTAAGTTAACTAGTTCTAGTTTCATCAATAAAAAATATTCTTCTAAAAATATTTTAGATCTGGTTCATACTGATCTATGTGTTCCAATGAGAACTCAGAGTTACTATGGTGATATATATTTCATGTTGCTTGTTGATGATTATTCTAGAATGATGTGGTTTATATTTTTAAGGGACAAATATGAAGCTTTTCACATGTTTAAGATCTACGCAACCAGAGTGGAGAAGGAGACCGATAAGACCCTATAATGCCTTAGATCTGACAGAGGAGGTGAGTTTACCTCACATGAATTTACTAAATATTGTGATGAATAGGGAATTTAAATACAGATGCCAGCTCCTAGAACACATTAGGAGAATGGTATTGCTGAAAGAAGAAACAAATCTATAACTGATCATGCTAGTACATTAATGATTTAAAAGGATTTTGCATAGATATTTTGGAGAGAAGCAATGAGCACTTTTGTTTACACATTGAACAGAGTTCAGTTGAACAAAGGTACAAACAAAACTCCCTGTGAGTTGTGGAATGGTCGATCACCATGTGTAAGTTATTTCAAAAAAATTGAGAGTAGATGTTATATAAAAAGCGATGAAAATATAGGTAAGTTTGACCCAAGAAGTGATGAGGGGATATTCTTAGAATACTCCTCAAAGAGAAAAGCCTACAAGTGCTTGAATAAGAGAACAAATAAGACAGTGGAAAGTGCTAGTGTAAGAATAGATAATTTTTTTGAGAAAATTGATGAGTCCAACAAGAAGGAACCCATAAGATTATCATGGGTTTGTATATGTACAACCGGTGGAGCAGGACACTACAACAAAACTAGTAGAGAGACATGTCAATGAATAGGAACCAATACAAGTAGTTGACGAAACTCCTAGAACCAAAACAATATTCCCAAAGTATGTAAAGTTGAATCACTCCACTGATCAAATTATTGGTGGTATAAATGCAAGTGTGTTAACAAGAAGAAAGATGAGAGAATGTACTTATTTTTTATCTTAATTTGAGCCCATGGAAGAAGAATTGGAGAAGATTGAGAAGAACAAAACCTAGACACTAGTGCCCATACCGATTTACAAGAATGTAATAGGTAGTAAGTGGATTTTCAAAAACCAAATGAATGGGACAGGTGAAGTGGTAAGGAACAAGGTAAGAAACAAGAGGAAGAATATGGTGAAACATTTTCACCTGTGGCCAGACTTGAAGGTGTAAGGATATTGCTTGCTTATGCTACTTATAAAGGATTCAAGGTATATCAAATGAATGTTAAGTCAACTTTTCTTAACAGTGTTTTGGAAGAAGAGGTATACATTGAACAACCTAAAGGATTTGCTAATTCAAAAGGTAAGGACATGGTGTGTAAAAAATCTAGAAACCTTTGTATGGGTTGAAACAAGCACCTAGGGTATGGTATGAATGATTGCATTCATATATGATTTGGATTGGTTTCCTAAGGACAAGTGACAATAGTAATGTATATTTGAAGATAGAGAAAGATGATAGGTTTCTAATTACAGAGATGTTTGTAGATGATATCATTTTTTATGGAAATGAAGAGATGAGTAGATTATTTGTAGATGAGATGAGGAAAGAATTTGAGATGTCTATGATCAGTGAGATTAAAGTCTTCATTCAATTGCAAGTTCAAAAGATGAAAACTTTTATCTACATAAGACATTCCAAATATGTAAGGGAAATATTGAAGACTTTTGGGTTAAAAGACTCAAAACCAGTTGGTACTCCTATGGTAACCTATTACAAACTATCAAAGGAAGATGATTCTAAAGAGGTGGATGAGACACTTTACAGATCCATGATCATTAAGCTACAATATGTAGTGCATAATAGACCATATATAACATAGGCAGTAGGATTACTGGCCAAATTTTCTTCTAATCCTAAGGAACCTCATTTGGTTGTAGTAAAGAGAATCTTCAGATATCTTAAGGGAACTAAAGATTAAGCTCTCTGGTATGGACATAAAGGTGATTTCTCTTTGAATGTGTTTACTAATGCTTATTGGGTAGGTAATGTTGATGATCAAAAGAGCACAAGTGAAGGTGCATTATTTCTCAGAGAAAGGCTTGTATCTTGGACAAGCAAAAAGCAAAACTGCATATCTCAATTAATATTTAAAGTTGAATATGTTGTTGCAATTAATTGTACACAAGTAGTATCGATAAAGCAGATTTTGGAAGGAATTCAAGAGAATGTAACTGAACCAGTAGTTATCTATTGTGACAATACAAGTGTTATTGACATTACAAAGAACCTGGTGATGCACTCTAAGACTAAGCATATAGCTATCAATATATCATTTTCTTAGATAACTGGTACAGGAAAAGGAAGTGAGGTTGGAGTATGTGCCAAAGAAGGAGCAAGATGTTGATATCTTCACCAAACCATTGCCTAAGGATGCATTTGAGTATCTAAGAGGTAGGTTGGGGGGTCATTCCCCTATCTGAGTTGAATTAAAAGAAGATGTTGTTGCATCAATTCAAGTGTATTATTTGAATATCTTTATGATTGGATTGATTTTGTGGGTCTACTCCTTAGGGGGATCAGTCTATGAAGTAATGTGCTTTGGTTAGATAGGTTTAGTAGAGTAGATATCAGGTATGTTTGATGCCTTTGGAATTTCTGTCAAAGGAGGAGAATGTGTGTATGACAAAGGGGGAGTAATTGCAGAACATGTGAATGGTAGAAGTGGAAACATTTTATGCATAAAGTATCATTTTGGAGAGAGAACGAGAGTGTTTCCATCAATGAAAAAGGGGGAGATTGGTGGCATATCTAATGTAGTAATGGTAAGTGAGCTTTGGATATGTCATGATGTAGATTTGATTACAGGATGATCATATATTATGTTGTCATTGATGTCAACTATTGACTTTGTGTTCTTAGTGTGTTTCCGAGCATAGTTATGATAAATGAAGGGTTTCAATAGTTTCTATCTTTATGGGAGACTTATACGTGTCTCTAGATGTCTAATGCATGACCACTACTATTGAAGTGATCTTATGTGAAAGTTGTGATCGATTGAAGTATAACAGTGCAACTGCTAGAATAGTTAATGACATGTGATAGATGATTTGAATGTCTTGTCAAATCTTTGTTGTATCTTGCGGTGCAGTCACAAGATATGGTGGTCAACAATGTTCAGATGCTATGTTTTTAACCGCAACTAATGTGGGTGACCGATGTGGAGGGTAGGTAACCAGTGAGAAGAGATAGAGTTGTTAAAAGGTTACAATGTTTGTGTTCTTGAGAGACAATTGATAAATCTTTGGTCAGGAATCGAGGTTGAGGTTTTGGTTGCATCAGCTGAGTTAGTCACGATCTGGTGATAGTTCCTCATGATTGGAGGTGATGATCTGACATCACATTGTTCGATGCTAGTGTGTAGAGAAGATTCTAGAGGAAGCTTGTGTTTGGTCAAAACATGTTTGACTCCTTGACATAATATTTTATGTAAATCATTGTATTGGCCGACGCGGCCTTGGAAATATGTTTTTTACATTTAATATTTTTTTGTGGCGCATTGGATCTAAGCGAGATGTTTGAAATTATAAATTAGGGCTTGATTAAGGAGGTGGACTTAAAAGTTCAGTATATAATGGATAAAGTTGAAGGTTAATGTTGTTGATCATGTGTTGGACAAGTGCAATGAAAATTTAGAGTTGTGATCAAGCCAGGGAAGAGATAAGTGTGTTGAGAAGAGATTGTGTGCTTTAGTGGATCTGATACAAAAGAGGTAGTGTTGTTCTACAGATCATTCTTTTTGTTGTTCCCTAACAGTTGCAACAAGTTAAATCCCTTAATAGGGTAGATCTTAACAAATCTTGGTTGTAAATCCTCTAGCAAGGTGACACTTTTTCAAGTGTTCAAATTCCTCTAACAAGGCTAATCTTAACATGGTAAAGGTCCTAACAGGCCTAAGGCTAATCTATTAACTGGGTATCACCTAACAATGATGTTGTAAAATCCTAATAGGGTTAAGTTCCTCACAGGGCACACTTTAGAAGAGTACATCATGTAGTGGGTACTAATTCCCACCATGGTTTTCTCCCTATTTGGGTTTCCAAGAGATAAATATTTTTGCCAACTTTGTGATGGACTTGCATGTTTACTATTTTCATTTGTTGTAGTTAAGGTTAAT
Organism: Thuja plicata; assembly: GCA_018584345.1. Taxonomy (NCBI): domain Eukaryota; kingdom Viridiplantae; phylum Streptophyta; class Pinopsida; order Cupressales; family Cupressaceae; genus Thuja; species Thuja plicata. The sequence goes on from MU226563.1 coordinate 937,882, forward strand.
CTTGTGAATGCTAGTTTAATTTCAAGAGGTTAAAAAGTTGGATTAACTATTATATTATTGATTCACTCCCCTTCTCAGTAATGATCTTAGGACTAACATACACCCTATATTATATGACATTATAAAGGATAGAGTTCAAAATTGGTGGTATAAAAGACAATTTATTAAGGGTTATGCAATTGGTTAGAAAAATATGGCTATACCATAGAATTTCACAAAAGAATAATGAGGTACTCGATAAATTACTAAACAGACAAAATCCTAAAGAAGATTTACTTCTAATTCAAAAAACAAAGTAAAAAAATGGAGTAAACCCTCACCCTAACCCATTTGACTGCATACCTAAAAAATTTCTAGTTCCCACGAAACTAGAAACTTTACTTTCCTACCTCCTCGAACTAAAATAAGTCTCATAAAATGATACCAGAAATTCATTTAATTTTCCCAACCAGAGTACACTCCTTCATTTTAAAATATGATGCTAATATATTTGTATATCTTTCACCACCTCACCAATCATTAATACGAGCCACTCACCAACACCTCAGAATGAATGCAAACTAGAAATTGGGAAATTCATTTAAGTTGAGTAGTCTACAATATTTTGACGAATAATAATAGACATCGACAGGTGGTCACATAATTTAGTAACTTGTCAACTAAACAACTCAATGAGTATTAAAGGTCAACACTTTCCCAACATACTGACAAAAATGCTACTAATCATAGAGGAATACGTTAAATTAAGTGAGATTGGAAGTATTGGTCTATCTCAATGATATAAAGAGATACTATTAAAATAGACATCACATACACAACAAAACTCATAGCTTACCGAACACTATTTCTAAAATAGTGTTTCCATCCAAATCTTGGGCAATGAGAGAGTTATATTCTTCTCTCATTCTCCTATCAATGACATGAAATTCATTTAATTTCTCGGGCCACAATGACTCTTTCATTTTTAAAAATGGAACCACCATATTTGCATATTAAATGCAAGCCACTTGTTGACACCTTGGAATAAGCGTGACTTGGAAACTAGGTAATCCATTTAAGTCGAATAGTATGCGACATTTTCCCTTCAAGTTGGGTACTCCACAACATTTTCACAAATAGAAAAGTACTACGAAAGTTCAAATATTTTCCAACCTACCAACACAAACACTACTAAGAACAAAGGAATATGTTACATTGAGGAAGACTCAAAGTATTGGGTCATCTCAAATAAATTGACAAAGTCTATTAGAATTGACATTACAGGCACAATTGAACTCATAGCTTACCCAAAACCACTCTTCATAGTAACCTTAGCTAACACAAAATGGTCTCACTTGCATAAAATGACTCCGTCCAATAGTTGGAAAATCAGAGAGTTATATTCTTCTCTCATTCTCTTGTAAATGTCATAAATAGCCATATTATGTAATTTTGTCTCTAAAGACTCAAGTAGACAATACCCTATAATAGATGACATTGCAAAGTCTAGAGTTCAAAAATACACGAGTACGTTACATTGAGGAAGATTGAAATTTTTGGGCCATCTCAATGAAATTAAAAGATTCTATTAAAATTTCCATCACATGCACAAATGAATTTTTGGCCCCAAATAACTTCTCCACGTACAACATCACACAAAATTAGACAACTTCACAACAACGTGAGACAACATTCAAACATTAGACCTGGGATTCGATAAGCTTTTTATGGTGTGAAACAACATTCAGGAGATAGACAACATTTTGGGAGTAGAAACACACAATCACAAAAATCTCATGGGGCTGAAAAATTTGTCCAATTTTGACTATCAAAATTGGACAACTTTCTAGCAACGCGAGACAATTTTATGATGTTAGAAAAATTCCCATCTAGAAAAGTTCAAACAAATAGCCTATTGGATAAATTATTTTAAAGACTTTGAATACTATTCAATTTATTTGATTTTCAGTGTTTTTATTTAATCATTTATTACAATATATTATTATTTTGTTTATTTTTTTATTATGTTAGTCCCAACTCAAAATCTTAAATATTTATCATAAAAAAATAGTGTTTTTAGTCGTTGTGAGTGAAAGGACAGGGTTCCATGGAGGAGTGCTTCCTAAAAAGTAGAGTTGAAGCTGCTAAGATTTTTTAGGAAAATTTAAAAGTTGGTGATCTCATAAATATGTGGTGCAATTCAGCTTAAAAGTTAAATCTCCAATATTTAAGGAAGTTGGTGGTCTCATGAAAACAATATTGTTGCCTTTTATACTTTGTGTTGGTATAATTAAATATTCCTAATTACACTTTCCTTAAGATTACTTAGGATAATGCATTGCATAGTAGTTTTTACATGAGACACTTAAGAGTTTGTAACTTATTGTAGCACATGGTGTAGGATAAATCCCACTTTAGGTGGTGATAGTTGTTATCACATTCATCTTTATGTGTGAGATCCACCTTTAGAGCTCTTATCATATTATCACCCTCCACATGTTGCAAATACTTCATTACATAATGGAGGATGATCCACCTTTAGTGCACTTATCACATTATCATCCTCCACATGTTGCATATACTTCATTGCATATGGAGGATGATCCACCTTTGGTGGACATGTAATTTCACCTTGTGTGAATGATAGGTTATCTTCTCCTTATCATTGTCTCTTATTGACTTTCCTATATAAACAGACACTTCTACATTGTATATCATTAAATTCATTCTAGTTGAGTGAATCCATTTGATTCATTAGCTTGATCATATTGACGAGAATACAATTTATTCTTGTCCATATTGTCTCTCTTGTTTGTGCTATTCATTTGGATTCTAGACCTTGGCAATTATCTTATGAAAATTCATAACATTGCATCAAAGTAATTGTTACATGGTATCAAATCAATTCTAACATGGTATCAGAGCCATTGGAGTATCCATTGCATAGCCTTGAGAGAGTTTTTGCTTTAGTTGTTGGAGGGCTTCTTCTCAGATCTCGGGAGCAACATTCTGTGGGAGTATGTAGAGAAAGATAAGACCTCACCATTGCGTTCAAGTGTCCCTTTTGACAAATTTTGACTATAAATTTGCCTATTTTGGGCTAAAGTCAAATATAAGGCAATTTGTTTTTGCTTATTAGGCCCGTACGACTCGATCTACGCATGGGTACAATTTTTTTTTAAAATAAATATTTAGTTAATTCTATGATTTTGAATTCATTTATGCAATTATTATTTTTTTCAAAAAAAATTTGGGGTTTTCGTGCCCCTTGTCCTGTTGTTTTTCTATATTTTGTCAGAGGCAACAACATATAGATCCAACATAGACAATGCCAATAATCAAAACATAGCAAGGGGATTTGATAGTACCCTGCAATCTATGGTTTGTGATTGCTCAACCAATCTCGACATCCACTATTGAGTTGTTTGTACTCTATAGATTTCACATATAAAGAAGCACAAAGATTTTCCCCTTGTGCTTGTGGTATTTTTAAATCCCAAGGTATAATATCTACTGTAGGTCAAAACAAGCTCGTTGACTTCCAATCATTCACCAATGAACATAGAGGTAAATAACAACATTGACCTGATTTCCTACAACCAAAAATGACTGGCACTTTATCAGAATGCATCATTCATTGGCAAGCCCACAACATTGGGCCCACACACTTTGCCTTGACATCAAGAAACTCCAAATAAAAAGGGCTCAAAAATCTTTGGGTCAGTGCATGTGGGATATATCCCATATAGCACCACACCTTCCTCAACCACTTATCCTCTACCGAGCACCACCTAGGCACCTCCACGGACTTCTCTTTAGCGTCCCTTCCTCCTCAAAGCCCTCCTCCTAGAGAAACTTGGCACCAATCGGGACAACCATAATAGCATAGAAAGGACACGTCACATATTAGTCAACGCCAATTAGGGTGTGACTCGTCAGTATGGTTGTATTTGTTTCCCATACACATATTTTAATGATATTACATTTGACGTATGTTTGACCATCAGATTTGGATTTTTTTATTTTGGTTTGATGGTCGTTTAGTCATAAATTTTAACAAAGTATTAATGCCATCATTTTTTGTATCTAAATTTGGCGTCGTCTAGCCATCATTCTTGGCTATTTTTATTCTGTTGTGATGGTTGTTTAGACTTCAAAGTTAAATAGGCAGTTTCGCTGACGCCATTAATGTTTGAAAATTTGGACCCCTCACCATTTGTAGTTTCATATTTGTAGTCCAACTTTGGAGGCCCATAACTTGGTCATACAAACTCCCTTTTTAGTGTAATTTTTTTTATTTTGGGAAGAATTTCCTTCATTTTTTAGTGATGGTGTTAGTTTCTAGTTTTGGTGAATAGGGTTTGCAGAATTCTCAATTTTTGGTGATTGTACCTGTCTAATCTTCAGTTTTTTAACTTCAGAGACTTCGTTCAGGATCATATAGACAGATTTTTAGGTGTTTATTTTTTCTTTAATTTGATTTAGGGAAGAATTTCCTTAATTTTTAAGTGGTGGTGTTAGTTTCTCATTTTGGTGGACAAAGTTTGCAAAAATATCAGTTTTTGGTGACTGTACTTGTCTAATATTTAGTTTCACAACTTCATAGGCTTCATTCAGGCTCATACAAACACATTTTCAAGTGTCATTTTTTTTGAAAGTGCATAATTTTTTGTCTACTTTTAAAATCTACAATTGATTTATAGCTTTACTTGGGCAAAGATATCACTTTCAGATCTTGGTTTTTTTTTGGCCATTTATGATCATTCTAATGGTCTGGTCCTTAACAATATTGTTTTGAGTCTGATTTGGCCTCAACAAGGTAGTTGTAAACATGAAAATCAAAAGTTCACTTAGCTCTCTTTTGGCAAGTGGTAATTATACACACACTAAATATAAAGTGCCAAAATTATATATA
>MU226563.1:954681-974345 GCA_018584345.1 Thuja plicata
GTTCTCTTATATAATTGACTATAAAGGAATATTATGAAATTATTGGTTTATGAATGAACTTTTGTTTATGTCAAAGATAAATGTTATTGTTAGATAAGAAGGTCTATAGGAATGATAAATGATAATGAAATTACAATTGTGGAATAGTGGTATAATTGAGAAAGGGGATGCCAAATATTAAGATAAGTTTATAAAAAAGAAGTACAATACACTTTTGGTTCGGTGTAACCTGTGATAGTAACTCAATAAATTAATTCACATATTGTTAACTTATGATTGATATTAAGAGTGAGTTAGGAACATATATGTTGGTGTCTTAAAATATATCTAGTACAATGTACATATAGGTGGTAGGGTATGTGATAATGCATGATATTCTTTACCGTAATGTCTATATGAAACTAAATTTATAAGATGCTTTATATATGTTATGAATTCCATTAGTTAGTTATGAAGAATGGATTGTGTTGGTAAATTAAAGGTTGGTGACTACTCATTGAAACATGTTCATCACACAGTAGTCATTTATTCTGAAGGGTTATAAATATGTTAGACTTGTAACTCATTATGAAACTCTTAAATGTAATTAGATTAATTAATATTGTTTGAGTAGAAGTGTTAGGGAACCTATGAGGACTAGGAAATCTCAATGATGTTGCATTCATGTTTTGTGAGCATATGTGTATCGATTCTTTTTAAAATGTGCATTGTAATAGTTCAAAAAAAAATTGACTTCATCTTTAGAGATTAGATGGTCAATCCTCTTGGGTTCCCTGGCGGGGTGTTATAGTCAATCTATGTTTTTCCTTCAAGCACTCACCATTTTTGTAAGTCATTGTTCATTATGAGGGGATATCATGTCTCCTTCGTTAAGGTGGAACCCAGGATTTATAAGCATAAGGACATGTTTAAACAATTCAGGGAAGTATATTTTGTGCCCTTATTATTTGAATTTATCCTTTTATTTCATTATTTATGCATTTCATTTATAGTTTATACTTGCAAATATTCTAACTTGTGCATTCATCTTATTAATTCATGCATTTATCATATTAAATTTTCTATTTTTAAAATCTTACATTCCGCGGCCTGCATTTTTTTTTGAATTCATAAACTAGTCATTTCATATGTTTTCACGGGCTTCTTGTTGTTCATGTCTTCACACAGATACGACTAGTGATTCAAAAACTTTAATAAAGATCAATGGTTGGCGCTATTCCTTAATCGAGAATATATATGTCCTTTATTTATCAAGGCATTATGTGATACTGATGTGTGTCCAAGTGGGGTTGGAGGCAGTCAAAATAACAAGCGGGTCAGATTTAGATTGACGGTTGGTGTTATCCCTCAATCGGAAAGATGAAGATCTTTAAGCTTCAAGGCAATGTGTGATGTTGACACGTGTCTCGATCCCAATGAAGTCCAAGTTGTAAGAAAGGGTGATGCATGGTTAAGATTTAGACAGGATCTACGGTTAGCGCTATCCCTTGAAGCCAGAGATGCAGCTATTTAACCTTTAAGGGAATGCACGATGTTGACATGTGTCCCTAACCCACCGAGTTCTTAGCTATATGATCAGTTATTAAAGGATGGAAAAGATTGACGGCGGGCATGTTTCCTCGATGCCAAGATACAAGGTTTTTACTCTTCATGGCATTACACGATGATGCCATGTGTCCTCGATGGACAGAGGAATATAAAGTATGAGCGACTATGTTGATAGGGAGTTATCTTTAATGTTTATTTCTCTTAATTATATTTTATATCTCTTAGGGTTTTTGTGTATCAATATATACGTCATCGACATGTAGGGTTTCAAATGTGGTGAAATGTGGATCTATATGCTAACAGAACAATGCGACTTGGGTGAAATACTGGAAAATAATACATGCAGACATCCATTGATAGTATGCAGAAGATAAAGGAATATCAAAGGGTGGTTAATGATGTTGACATCTTTGATCGGCATGATCAAGCTATTTGACATGCAAAAGATAATACTCATTATCAAAAGCAAAAATATATAGACGGAAGTATGGTCAAAGTACCATAATTTTTTAACATAGAATCATTATTCTGAATTGTCTCTAACAAATCATAAGTGTTTTGTTAGTGACCATTATTCTGATCCCTTTTTGGTTGATACCTAATTTTCAAACAAAGATGTTAATCATTCCTGAGATGTAATTGTAACTGCATTATTTAGTTGGTGATGCTAGGATTAGGTTATAGTTATGACCAAACGTATTGATCTGAAGCTTGTTCACATCCTTTGGAATTGATATAAGTAAGGATACCAAGATCAATACAGGAGATTATTATTATCTTTGTTACTATAGTCAGATTGGATAGTTTTGATCAACAACTGTAACATGGACCTAATTGTATTAATTTTCCAAAATCAACAAAGATAAGTGTCCTTTTTCTTTCATCTATGAGAATTGTTTCATTATCATTTTCTATAAGTCCATTGGATAAAATCCATAGATTTTCTTCAAAGTGATAGTTTGATGTTGCATATTCCTGATTAAGTTCATAGTTTCAATTGTCAATTGGTCTTTTCATCTTGCATGGTTAAATTCAATTGATTGTGGCCACAATCAATCAGTCTGTCATTTGAAAAGTGATATTCAATTGAGATAATTGTGAATTTATCTAAACTTAAATGCTCATTTCATAACACCTTTGAAGTGATTTGTTTCTTGTAAATTGTCTCTAAGGTTGTACATAGGGTTGGGATGATTTTGACTCTATTGCCCATGATAGAATAAGGCACTTGTCTATATGCATATTGGATTATGGTTATTTAGTTCATTGTTCATAGTTGTGTGATATTCTATCCGTCTGTCCTTTTCAATTCATATTCATATCTACAAACATTCTCTTAATAAATTAAAGCATTTCAGTTATCTTTTTGTGACATACTTCTTTCAATTAAGATTTCTTTCAAATACCTTGCCATATTTTGAGAGAAATAAGTTTGAAGTATAATTTATTTGCTATAAAAATCCTTGAGATCTGGAGGATAAATCTAAGGTATAGGCCTACCAGCCTTGGTTCTGTAGAGCCAGAATTGTAGGAGGTTCAACCCTGTCTCCGTTGAAACCTTGTTAGTTGGCCAAATCACTTGGATTTCCCAAAATTGGATTGGCAAGTCCATAGGAAATCCAATTTGTTGATTTGAGAACCAACAGATTGGCGACTGTACTAGGGAAGTTGTCTATAAGGACAATTTGAAGAACTCTCAGAATCTTTGGTAGTAATATGAAGATTAAGACTCTACTGGAGACAAGAACCTAGACCAGTGAGATATTAATTTCTTTTGATAAAGAAAGTGGTGACTCTACTTTTGAAATTCCATAACATATAAGTGGTAAATTTATGTTAGGAAGAAGGTCTTTAAAGCAAGACAATTTTTTTTTCAATTAGAACTAACAAAGAGAAGTAAGGATTCAAATAAGATGTTGCATGTACCACACATGATATACACTAATACTAATGATCAAGAGTTTGGTTGTGAGCAATTCCCTGATTCAAATCATCATAGTCCTGCAAGTGACAATGAGAACCAAAATCGCTTCTCATATGTGAAGCCTGAAAATAAAAGTACCCCCAAGGAAAGGAACGAACACAAGAAGAATACAATCGGTTTATGGATGTAGTTTCCCAAGGGATAATTGGCTTTGAAAATGAGGATGAGAGAATGCTCAGAGAACTTAGAAGACAACCTGATGAAGTCTAAAGGAAATTAAATATTAAAAGAGAAAATATTCCCTCACCTAAAAAGGATGGTACTAAAGATGCGGAGAGAAACTTAGCACATGATGATCAGGAGGGTGGACATAATGAAATCACAAGATATAATCCTCCTCATAGACAAAATAATAATGGAGCCTTTAGGAATGTCCATTTGAATCCTTTGTATAGTGTGAATAACAAGGGAGGAGACAAAAACAATGGGCAGGGTAACCAAGATGGTAGAAGGAATCCTAATGGATCTAACCATTATGAAAATCATGGTCATCAAAATGGCGGAGGAGAGTATAATGGATATCAACATAATAAAAGGACAAAATTATGGTCCAAGAGATTGTAATATGAACCTGAATTTTGGACCGAGGATGAATAATCAAGGATTCTAGAATTCAAATCATCAGAATCTAAGGTATGGAGCAATCAGTCAAAATGGAAACAACTATAGAGCCCCAATGGTTTCTAACAGATATAGATAATTAGATTTTTATGGCATAAGGGGATACTCTAATGAAATAAAAAATGAATTAAGATATGCAATTCCAAAAATTTTAGGAAATGGATCAAAATGTGCTGAGATGCATTGCATAAATCTGAAGAATTTTATACAAGAGTTTGAGGAATTCAATGAGGATGTATATATGAAACTATTTTTTCAATCTCTCATAGAGGATGCAGTAGAATGGGGCAGAAGTTTACCAGATGGATCCATATCTAGTTGGTGTGAATTTTTTAATCAATTCCTAGAACAGTTTGGTAATCATAATGACACTTCCTTTGCATCTCATGACTTGACAAGTATAAGTAAAAATCATAATGAATCTATTGTTGAGTTCAAAAAAATATTTAACAAAGTATTAAATAGGATTCCAAGAGATAACATGCATGTTGATGCTTTTTTGATAGATTTCTACATGGGTGCTTTTGATAGTAAGACCAACTATGAAATCAGATCTCATAGGCCATCTACTTTAGCACATGCTCTCAAGATTGCTATAACTATTGAGAATGATAGGAAAGCATTTGGCATAAGTGTTAAGAGGGAGGAATCTCTAATATTCAATCCTAAAGCTCCTAAGCAATACAAAGAGGAAGATAATTCATGAATGTGATGAAAACATTCAAAATAGGTAATGGAAGAGATAACTTTAAACACAACTAGAGTGATCGACCACCATTCAGAAATGACAAATACAGATTGCAAGATATGCCTTATAACACAACATGGAAGGAAGGAAAACCAGTAAAAAAATAATTGCATACTCCTGATCCATTGTCAAAAGGAAATCATATCTTGGAAGAAAACCCTTGGTGTGATGTATGTAGGTTGCCTCATGTAGAAGAGCAATGTTTACTAGCATAGGCTATTATAGATCTAGATGAAGAGGATGATAATCCTCAACCTACTGCATATGCATTATCAGTAGATCCCATGTGGGGATATGATGATTACAGTTCTTCAAATGAATGCTAGTATAAGAATGACCTCAACAAAGTGTACCATTACGGGGATTATCAGAAAATGACTTCAGGGTTGAGAAAATTGACAAAAGAAGAAAAAAGAGCATATACAACGGTTGTAGTTGAAGAAGTAAAGAGTAATTATAGATTAAGGAATAGAACAATGAATGAAGAACAAGGGAAATTTGATCGAGGAAGTGATCCAAAGAAGGTGAACCACAAAAACATCACTCGAGAGAAATAGGTAAAACCTCAAGACTTTCCAAAAATAGCAAAAGAAAAAGTGGTCAGTAAACCTCTTCTCAATGAAATTTTTTTTATGTATAATGCATTATCTCAGGTTAAAATATATGTTCCTTTGCTTGAAATAGTTAAAATACCTGAATGCAAAAATGAATCTTTGAAAATATTGTCTAATGTAGGTAATAAGGAAGATTTTAACCAAGGAGTAAAGGATCCTCCAACTATTTATTTAGGAGCTACACTAAGTGAAAATGGAAATCAAATTGATCTATTCTATCTTACATTGTTAATAATCAATAAAATGGTGAAGAATTGTCTGATAGACTATGGTGCAACCATAAACATTATGCCTAATGATGTTATGAAAGAATTAGGAATGAATGTTGATACCAAATTTGGTAAATGTTATGCTATGGATAACAAATCAATTCCTGTTGTAGGTATAATAAAAATGTTGAATTTAAATTTCCTATATGTCCTGAAATGTCATATAAAATGGATACTACTGTTGTTGATGTCCCTGCCAATTATGGAATGCTTTTGTCCCAGTGAATGGTAGGGATGTGAGAATTGATAGGGAGACTCGAAGTCCATATATTATTGAGGATGTGGATCCAAGATTGGTTACACATTTATGTCACTCTGATTTGGATATTTTTCTGGTAAGTATTTCAAAAGATACAATGCAGAAAGCTGAACCAATTAAGCTACATGCAAAAGTAAGTAACAATACAATTTGGAAAATGTATTTTGATGGTGCTTATTGTAGGGATGGTAATGGAGCTGGTGTCATTTTCCTTGCCCTTGATAAGAAAATATTTAAATATTCCTTTTTACTAGATTTTGAATGTACTAACAATGTTGCAGAGTATGAAGCTCTATTACTTGGTTTGAGATGAGCTAGTAAACATGGAATCAAATATTTAAGTGTCTTTGGGGATTCTGAATTAATTGTTTCTCAAGTTAAAAAAAAAATTGTTACTAAGAAGCCTCATCTTAAGAGATATAGAAATGAAGTATGAGATTCTATAGAATGTTTTGATGCTTTTTCTATTAACTGGATAGATAGATTAGAGAACATCCTTGAATATTTTATGGCTAATTTAGCATTAAAGCATAGTGACATCCCATGTGAAGACATAGTCCAAGTAGAAGTTAAAACCAGGCCTATTGTACCTGACAATGTTAACAATTGGCAAATATTTGAGGATGATAGAGACATAATTAGATTTCTAGCATGTGAGAAAGAATATAAAGATCAATTGATAGAATTGAGTGCTCATGTTGAGATAGAAGATGGGAAGGAATTGTTGTTTGGAAATGAGATCATTCAACTTAAAACCAATAAGGTTCCAAAAGGCCTTGTAGCAATGTAGAGATTGTTTGACAATAAAGATTCAAAAAATGGACAATAAAAACACTAATGTCACAATGGATGAAGTAGAAAGGATAAATTTGGGAAATGAAGAATCTCCAAAAGAAGTATTTGTGGATAAAAGTTTAACCCCCAAGATCTGAGTAGATATCACCAAACTATTGAGAAAATATAGACATGTATTTACTTGGTCCTATGATGACATTAAAGCTTACCAAGAAGACCTTTTCCAACATGAGATATCTTTGAAGCCTAATGCCAAACCATTCAGGCAAAGGAAAAGACCAATAAACCCTACTTTAGCTCCCAAGATGAAATATGAATTAACCAAGATGAGGGATGCTGGTATCAAAAATCTGATTAGACACTCAACATGGGTTTCAAATTTGGTTCCTGTCAGAAAACAAAATGGTGATATTAGACTTTGTGTAGATTTTAGGAATCTAAATATATCATCATTAAAGGAAAATTATGCATTACCAAACATGGAAGCATTATTGTAGAAAGTCACAGGCAGTGAGTTATTATCAATGATGGGTGGGTTCTCAGGGTATAACTAGGTGAAGGTAAAAGAAGAGAAACAATATAAAACAACATTTACTACACCCTGGGGTCCTTATGTATATGCTAGAATGCCTTTTGGACTCACTAATGCAGGGGATACTTTCCAAAGAGTAATGAATGTTGCCTTTAAGGATTTTATTGATGTGATTATGGTGATATATCAAGATGACCTAACTACTCATTCCAAAAGAGCAGAAGATCATTGCAAACATTTGGAACAAATATTTCAAAGAGCCCTTGAATATGGGATATCATTGAACCCAAAGAAATGTTATTTTGCAGTCACTAAAGGAAAATTATTAGGACATATTGTGTCCAAAGATGGACTAAGAATAAACCCTAAGAGGATTGTAGCAATAGATAAAATTGAGGTCCCTAAGAATGTCAAAAAGATCCAATCCTTCTTTGGACAAATAAAATTTGTGAGGAGGTTTGTCCCAAATTTTTGAGAAATAATTAAACTAGTTGCTATGATGTTGAAGAAAGGTGCAGACATGAAATAGACTAATGAAGCTTTAGAAGCATTTGTAAATATAAAAAGGGAAATTAAGGAAGCCTCTGTCCTTAAGTATCCAGATTATACTAAACCATTTCAATTATTTTCTTTTGTGTCATATCACACCATTTTTGTTGTCTTGTTGCAAAAGAATAGTCAAGGTTATGAACAACCAATAGCATTCTTTAGTAAGACTCTTCAAACTTCTGAGTTAAATTATGATATTAATGAGAAACAAGCTTATGCATTTGTGAAAGAAGTGAAATCCTTCTGGCCTAATTTGGTTGGAGAAAAGGTGGTAGCCTATGTTCCTAATGCATCAGTGAAGGATATATTCAAATAGTCATTAGTCACTTGGAGAGGATGTCGATGGGTATAGAGATTCAGATCACTAAAATTGTTAGAGGACAAGGATTAGCAAGATTGATGGCAAAATCAAATATGGATGCATTACAGGTCAATCAGGTGGATTTAAGTGAGACCCAGACTAGTATTGAAAGGTTCCCTTGGTACACTAACATAATACATTTTTTAAAACACATGAAATGTCTAGAAAGCCTTACAGATAGTCAGAAAAGTATAGTAAAAATGCAGGCATCTAAGTATGTCTTGATACAAGGAGATCTATACTGGAAAAACATGGATGGTATACTTCTTTTTTTTAGATGAATACCAAGCAAAGAAAGTGCTCAATGATCTTCATGATGGTGCATGTGGGGGAAATTTTTTAGAAAATACTACTGTCCATAAAATATTGAATGCAGGATACTACTGGCCTTGTTTGTTTAAAGACTTCCATGCCTATATTCAGAGATGTGAAGCATGTCAAAAGTTCTCAGGAAAACTAAAATACAATGGTGCATTACCTCTTAATCCCATGTCTACTGAAGAACCATTCCAAATGTTGGGAATAGACTTCATAGGAGAAATCATTGATGCTTCTAGTGGTTGAAAACATAAATAGATTTTGGTGGTCGTTGACTACTTTACTAAGTGGGTGGAAGCCATACCTACTATACAAGCTACTAGTAAGGTGGTGATCAAATTCCTGACTGAAAATATGTTGACAAGATTTGGTAGTCCTCGTAGGATTGTTTGTGATAATTCTATGTGTTTCAGATCTGCAGAGTTCACTGAATTTCATGAGAAATGTGAAATAAAAATTTCTTATTCATTCCCTTATCACCCACATGGAAATGGCCAAGCATAATCTAGTAACAAGAATATAATGAAGATCATCAAAAGAATGTTGAACCGTTAAGAGATCACGGGATTCAAAGCTACCACTTGCACTTTGGGCAGACATAATTACAATTAAAAAGTCTACTGGATATGCACCATATGAACTTGTCTATAAAAAGAAATCCTATTTACCATTGAATAATTTGTTATGAGTATACAAATTTGTGAATAAAGAATAGTAGGAAGAAGTGGATTTCATGGAGGATGGATTTCATCAGCTTGCAAAATTGGATGAAATGAGGAATAAGGCTCAAGAGAGAAATCATGAATTACAAAAGAAAGTGAAGGTTTTGTTTGACAAGAAGACCACAAAAAGGAAGTTTTAGGAAGGAGATTTGGTTTTGAGATGGAATGTAAAAGATCAGGACAAAGGAAGACATGAAAAATTTGACGCTCTATGGGTAGGTCCTTTGGTCATCATTGGTAAAGGAGGTGAGAATTATAATCTCTTATTGGATTTGGAAGGTTATCCTCATGAGATTCCTGTACATAGTCAATATCTTAAACCCTTCTTCTCTTGAAAGATGAAAAAGGTAGGTTTTTATTCCTTATTTGTGCGATATGTATTATATTATTTTGTTCTTCTAATGGTCTTCTCTTCCAAAGATAGCTAGGATCTTGCTATGTCCAGGTATGAACATACATCCTAAGAAAGAGCCACTAGTGGAACCCAGGATTTATAAGCATAAGGACATGTTTAAACAATTCAAGGAAGTATATTTTGTGCCCTTATTATTCGAATTTATCCTTTTACTTCATTATTTATGCCTTTCATTTATAGTTTATACTTGCAAATATTCTAACTTGTGCATTCATATTATTAATTCATTAATTTATCATATTAAATTTGATATGTTTAAAATCTTACATTCCGCGACCTATATTTTTTTTTGAATTCATAAACTAGTCATTTCATATGTTTTCGTAGGCTTCTTGTTGTTCATGTCTTCACGCAGATCTGATCGGTGACTCAAAATATTTAATAAAGATCAATGGCTGGCATTATTCCTTAATCGAGAAGATGCTCTTCTTTTATTCATCAAGGCATCGCGCGATACTGATGCATGTTTAAGTGGGGTCTGAGGTAGTCCAAACGATGATCAAGTCAGATTTCGATCGACGGTTGGCGGTTATCCTTCGATCAGCAAGATGAAGATATTTAAGCTTCAAGGCAATGCGCGATGTTGACATGTGTCTCTGTGCCATTGAAGTCCAAGTTGTAAGAAAGGGTGACATGTGGTTAAGATTTAGACATTATCTATAGTTAGCACTATCCCTTGAAGCCAGAGATGCAGATCTTTAACCTTTAAGGGAACACATGATGTTGAAGCGTGTCCTGGACCCACCGAGGTCTGAGCTATATGATCAACTATTAAAGGATGGAAAATATCGACGGAGGGCATGTTTCCTCGATGCCAAGATGCAAGTTTTTTACTCTTCAACACATTACGCGCTGATGTCATGTGTCCTCGATGAATAGAGGAATATAAAGTTTGGGGGACTACATCGACAAGGAGTTATCTTTAATGTTTATTTCTCTTAATTATATTTTATATCTCTTAGGGTTTTTGTGTATCATTTTATATGTCGTCGACATGTAGGGTTTCAAAGGTGGTGAAACGTGGATCTATATGCTAAAAGAACAATGCAACTTGGGTTAAATACTGGAAAATAGTACATGCAAACATCTGTTGATAGTATACACAAGATAAAGGAATATTATAGGGTGGTTAATGATGTCGACATCTTGATCAACATGATGAAGCTATTCGACATGCAAAAGATAATATCCATTATCAAAAGCAGAAATATATAGATGGAAGAATGGTTGAAGTACCATACTGTTTTAACACAAAATAATTATTCTGAATTGTATCTAAGAAATCACAAGTGATTTGTTAGTGACCATTATTCTGATCCCTTTTTTGTCAATAACTAATTTTCAGACAAAGATGTTAATCATTCCTGAGATGTAATTTTACCTACATTGTTTAGTTGTTGATCCTAGGATTAGGTTGTAGTTATGAACAAACGTATTGATCTGAAGCTTGTTTGCATCCTTTGGACTTGATATAAGTAAGGATACCAAGATCAATACAACAGGTTATTATTATCTTTATTACTATAGTCAAATTGGATAGTTTTGATCAACAACTGTAACATGGACCTAATTGTATCATTTTTCTAAAATCAGTAAAGATAAGTGTCCTTTTTCTTTCATATGTGGGAATTATTTCATTATCATTTTCAACTAGTCCCTTGGATAAAATCCATAGATTTTCTTCAAAGTGATAGTTTGATGTTGCATATTCCTGATTAAGTTCATAGTTTCAATTGTCAATTGGTTTTTTCATCTTGCAAGGTTAAATTTAATTGATTGTGGCCACAATCAATCAGTCTGTCATTTGAAAAGTGATATTCAATTGAGATAACTATGAATTTATCTAAACTTATATGTTCATTTCATAACACCTTTGAAGTGATTTGTTTCTTGTAAACTATCTAAGATTGTACATAGTGTTGGGATGATTTTGACTCTATTGCTCATGATAGAATAAGGCACTGGTTTATATGCATATTGGATTATGATTATTTAGTTCATTGTTCATATTTTTGTGACATTCTATCCATATGTCCTTTTCAATTCATATTTATATCTACAAACATTCTCTTAATAAATTAAAGCATTTCGGTTAGCATTTTGAGACATACTACTTTTAGTTAAGATTTATTTCAAGTACCTTGCCATATTTTGAGAGAAAGAAGTTTGAAGTATACTTTATCTATTATAAAAAGCCTTGAGATCTGGAGAATAAATCTAAGGTATAGGCCTACCAACCTTGGTTCTGTAGAGCCAGAATTGCAGAAGGTTCAAACTTGTCTTGGTTGAAACCTTGTTAGTTGAACAAATCACTTGCGTTTCCCAACATTGGATTGGCAAGTCCAATAGAATCTAATATGTTGATTTGAGAACCAACACATTCCTTCCTATAGGGGGATATTTGATTGTATATACATGATGTATGTAGTCCCGAGGGGTCTTGAGTTCTCCAATCATCTATGCATCTTGTGTGTTTTCATCTCTCTTTTAGGGGGGAGTTTTGTCCCATGAAGATTTCTCCCTTTCTCCACTTAATGAGAGATTGCATTGCATTTCACTTGTATATTGTACATGGGTACTTAACATGGTCTAGTATCTGAGTTCCATATTGTATTGTGAATTTAAGTGCATTCCCCTAAGTTTCACTTTAAGTGGGTTGTAACTAAATATTCCTAATTATATTTTACTGAAGCTTACTTACGATAATGCATTGCATAATAGTTTGCGCATGAAACACTTAGGATTTTACATCTTATTCTAACACATGTTGTAGGAAAAATCTCACTTTAGGTGGTGATAGTTATTATCACATTCCACTTTATGTGTGAGATCCACCTTTTGTGCTCTTATCACATTATCACCCTCCATATGTTGCACATACTTTATTGCATAATGGAGGATGATACACCTTTAGGGAAATTATCACATTATCATCCTCCACATGTTGCATATACTTCATTGCATATGGAGGATGATCCACCTTTGGTGGACATGTTATTTCACCTTGTGTGGGTGATAGCTTATCTTCTCCTTATCATGGTCTCTTATTATCTTGCCTATATAAGAAGACACTTCTACATTGTATATGATTGAATTCATTCCACTTAATTCATTAGCTTGATCATATTGATGAGAATACAATTTATTTTTGTCCATATTATCTCTCTTGTTTGTGCTTTTCATTGGGCTATCAGATCTTTACATTTTTCCTTAGGTAAATTCTTACATTGCATCAAAGAAATTCTTATATCTTCTTTAAGTTCAAGAGGTTAAAAAGTTGGGTTACTTGGTATATTACTGATTCACCCCCCCCCCCCCCCGCTCTTAGTAATATTATCTTAGGAATAACATTCAAAAAAGATAGTAAAAAAATGTAGTAAACCCTCACCCTAACCTATTTGACTGCGTACCTAAAAAATTTCCAGTTGCCACGAAACTGGAAACTTCACTTTCCTACCACCTCGAACTGAAATGAGTCTCATAAAATGATACCATAAATTCATTTTATTTCCCCAACCAGAGCACACTTCTTCATTTTAAAAAATGATGCTAATATATTTGTACATATTTCACCACCTCACTGATCATTAATATGAGCCACTCGCTGACACTTCAGAATGAACACAACTTAGAAACTGCAAAATCCATTTAAGTCGAGTAGTCTACAAAATTTTGATGAATAATAATAAATATTGCAAGGTGGTGACACAATTTAGGAACTTGTCAACTAAACAACTCAACAATTATGAAAGGTCAACACTTTCCCAACAGACTGACAAAAATGCTACTAAGCATAGAGGAATACGTTATATTAAGTGAGATTGGAAGTATTGGTCCATGGCAATGAAATTGAGAGATACTATTAAAATAGACATCACTTGCACAACAAAACTCATAGCTTACCAAACACTATTTCTAAAATAGTGTTTCCATCCAAATCTTGGGCAATGGGAGAGTTATATTCTTCTCTCATTCTCTTATCAATGCCATGAAATTCATTTAATTTTTTGAGCCACAATCCACTTTTTCATTTTTTTTAAATGGCACCAACATATTTGCATATTAAATGAAAGCCACTTGTCGACACCTTAGAATAAGCGTGACTTGGAAACTAGGTAAACCCTTTAAGTTGGGTAGTATGCGATATTTTCCTTTTACATTGGGTACACCACAACATTTTCACAAATGAAAAAATACTATGAAAGTTAAATATTTTCCAACCTACCAACACAAACACTAGTAAGAACAAAGGAATATGTTACATTGAGTAAGACTCAAAGTATTGCGCCATCTCAATGAAATTGACAATGTATATTAAAATTGACATTATAGGCACAAATGAACTCATAGCTTACCCAAAACCACTCTTCATAGTAACCTTAGCTAACGCAAAATGGTCTCACTTGCATAAAATGCTTCCATCCAATAGTTGGGCAATCAGAGAGTTATATTCTTATCTTATTCTCTTGTCAATGTCATAATATCCATATCACGTAATTCTGTCTCTGAGGACTCAAGTATACAATACCCTATAATAGGTGACATTGAAAAGTCTAGGGTTCAAAAACACGAGTATGTTACACTGAGGAAGATTGAAAGTTTTGGGTCATCTCAATGAAATTAAAAGAGTCTATTGAAATTTGCATCACAAGCACAAATGAATTTATGGCCCTAAATAAATTCTCCATGCACATCACACAAAATTAGACAACTTCCCAACAACGTGAGACAACATTCAGACATTAGATCTTTGATTTGATAAGTTTTTGATGGTGTAAGACAACATTAAGGTGATAGACAACATTTTGGGAGTAGAAACACACAATCACAACAATCTCATGGGGCTGAAAAGTTGTCCAATTTTGACTATCAAAATTGGACAACTTTCTAGCAACGTGAGACAATTTTATGATGTTAGAAAAATTCCCATCTAGAAAAGTTCAAACGAATAGCCTATTGGATAAATTATTGTAAAGAATTTTAATAATATTCAATTTATTTGATTTTTAATATTTTTATTTAATCATTTATTACAATATAATATTATTTAGTTTATTTTTTTATTATGTTAGTCCCGACTCAAAATCTTAAATATTTATCACGAAAATAGTGATTTTAGTCATTGTGAGTGAAAGTATGGGGTCCCATGGAGGAGTGCTTCCTAAAAACTAGAGCTGAAGCTGATGAGATTTTTTAGGAAAATTTAAAAGTTGGCGATCTCGTAAATATGTAGTGCAATTCAGCTTAAAAGTTTAAGCTCCAATATTTAAGGAAGTTGGTGGTCTCATGAATACAATATCTTTGCCTTTTGTACTTTGTCTTGGTGGAATTAAATATTCCAAATTACACTTTACTTAAGATTACATAGGATAATGCATTGCATAGTAGTTTGTGCATGAGACACTTAAGAGTTTGCATCTTATTGTATCACATGGTGTAGTAGAAATCCCACTTTAGGTGGTGATAGTTGTTATCACATTCCATTTTATGTGTGAGATCCACCTTTAGTGCTATTATAAAATTATCACCCTCCACATGTTGCACATACTTCATTGCATAATGGAGGATGATACACATTTAGTGAAATTATCACATTATCATCCTCCACATGTTGCATATACTTCATTGCATATGGAGTATGATCCACCTTTGGTGGACATGTTATTTCACCTTGAGATGGTGATAGCTTATCTTCTCCTTATCATGGTCTCTTATTGCCTTGCCTATATAAGAAGACACTAATACATTGTATATTATTGAATTCATTCCAGCTGAGTGAACCCACTTGACTCATTAGCTTGAACATATTGATGAGAATACAATTTATTCTTGTCCATATTGTCTCTCGTGTTTGTCCTATTCACTGGGATTCTAGATCTTGGCATATTGTCTTAGGAAAATTCATTACATTGCATCAAAGTAATTCTTACATGGTATCAAAGCAATTCTAATATGGTATCAGAGCCATTGGAGTATCCATTACATAGCTTTGAGAGAGTTTTTGCTTCAATTGTTGGAGGGATTCTTTTCAGATCTAGGGAGCAACATTTTATGGAAGCGTGTAGAGAAAGATAAGACCTCATCATTGCATTCAAGTGGCCTTTTCAATAAAATTTTAATATAAATTTGCCTATTTTGGGCTAAAGTCAAATCTGAGGCAATTTTTTTTGCAAATCAGGCCTGTACGACCCGATTTGCACATGGGTACAATTTTTTTGAAAAATAAATATTTAGTTAATTCTACGATTTTGAATTTATTTTTTTTTCATAAAAAAGTTGGGGTTTTTGTGCCCTTGTCCTATTGTTTTTCTATATTTTGTCAGAGGCGACAACATATAGATCCAACATAGACAGTGCCAATAATCAAATCACAACAGGGGGATTTGATAGTACCATCCAATCAATGGTTTGCAATTGCTCAACCAATCTCGACATCCACTATTGAGTTGTTTGTACTCTATAGCTTTCACATATAAAGCAACACAAAGATTTTCCCCTCATGCCTGTGGGATTTTTAAATCCCAAGGTATAATATCTACTGTAGGTCAAAACAAGCCTGTCAAATTCCAATCATTCACCAACAAACATAGAGGTAACTGACAACATCAACCAAATTTCCTACAACCAAACCTAATGACACTTTACCAGAAAGCATCATTCATTAGCAAGCCCGCAACGTGGAGCCCACAAGATTTTCCTTGACATCGTGCAACTCCAAATAAAAAGGGCTCAAAACTCTTTGGGTCAGTGCATGTGGGATATATCCTACATAGAACCACACCTTCCTCACAAATCAACCTCTACTGAGCACCACCCAGGCACCTCCACTGACTTCTCTTTAGTGCCCTTCCTCCTTAGAGCCCTCCTCCTAGAACAACTTGGTACCAATCGGGACAACCATAATAGCATAGAAAGGACATGTCACATGTCAGTCAATGCCAATCAGGGTGCGACACATCAGTAAGGTTGTATTTTTTTCCCACACACATATTTTTACGATATTAAATTTGAAGTTTGTTTGACCATCATATTTGGATTTTTTTAATTTGCTTTGATGGTCGTTTAGCAATAGATTTTAAAAAAGTATCAGTGTCATCATTTTCTGTGTCTAAATTTGGCATCATTTAGCCGTCATTCTTGGCTATTTTTATTCTGTTGTGATGGTTGTTTGGATGTCAAAGTTAAATAGGTGCTTTCAGTGACGCCATCAATGTTTGAAAATTTGGACCGCTCACCATTTGTAGTTTCAGATTTGTAGTCCAACTTTTGAGGCCCATAACTTGGTCATACAAACTGCTTTTTAAGTGTAATTTTTATTTTATTTTAGGCAGAATTTCCTTAATTTTTGACTGGTGGTGTTAGTTTCTAGTTTTAGTGGATAGAGTTTGCAGAAATCTATGTTTTTGGTGACTGTAACTGTGTAATCTTCAGTTTTTCAAATTCAGAGATTTCGTTCAGGCTCATATAGACACATTTTTAAGTGCCAGTTTTTTCTTTGATTTGATTTTGGGAAGAATTTCCTTAATTTTTTAGTGGTGGTGTTAGTTTCTAGTTTTGGTGGACAAAGTTTGCAGAAATCTCAATTTGGTGACTGTACTTGTCTAATATTTAGTTTTGCAACTTCAGAGGCTCCATTCGGGCTCATACAAACACATTTTCAAGTGTCATTTTTTTGAAAGTGCATATTTTTTTGTCTAATTTTCAGATCTACTATTAGTTTATAGCTTTATTTGGGAAAAGATATCACTTTTGGATCTTGGTCTTTTTTGGCCATTTATGATCCTTAGCAATATTGTTTTGAGTGTGATTTGGCCTCAACAAGGTAGTTGTAAACATGAGAATCAAAAGTTCACTTAGCTCTTGTTTGGAAAGTGGAAATTATACATACACTATATATAAAGTGCCAAAATCATATTTATTGGGGGTTCATTTATTGAATACATTTTGGGGGGTGTAATGGTTTGTTGATCTCATTTTGTCAGGAGAGAAGTGTATTATTAATGTAATCATGGAATATACAACACATCCTACTGCCATACCTTTTACTGGGGGTAATTATGAGTCATGGACAAAATACACCATCACATATTGTAGATGACTAATCTCTTACCTCATCTTTATGGACTCATTCCTAAGGCAAAGTCTAAGTTGAAAATTTAGTTTGACATGAAAATAATGATGATATCATAAGATTGATTTCCCTTAGCATTAGTTCATGTCACACTTTTACATTAGACCCAATATTGAAGGGGTTAGGTGCCCACACACATTTTGGACCATTGTTTGGGATCAATTTGGAGATCCACATGTTCCTCCATTCCCATATGATCATGTTGTAGATTGCCTCATTCCACTTGATGATGCATATAATATTCCATCTGATGATGGTACCTTGAAGTGGATTCAAGGATTAACATAACTTGAGATTTTTGATGATCCATAAACTCCACCTATATCTCCTACTTCTACAGTTGAGATCACTTCTTGATGATGCTTGTATTTGTACAATCTTGGATTCTTGTGATTCAATGCAACAAACTATTCTTTGTCTTCCAGATACAACTTCAGGATATGACTTCTTGACAAACATTGCAGGTTTGTTTGTGGAGTCCTACATTATAGATTTGGGAGACAATATTGATAACACTCATCTTCTCTTTGATAAGGATTATCCTTCTTTAGTTGTTGCGAGGGAATACTCTGACCCTCTTCTTTATTCTCCACTTGATCATCCTTCATAGTTTGACATGATTGTGGATCTTTTGATACAACATTTGGAGGAGGTCTCTTTATCTTCAGAGGAGTCATTTGAGTCTTTGGAGATTAACATTCACGAGTCTCTTCCTTCACTTGATATGTCATATTGCTTGGTTCAGGTTGATCGTACTCATGTGATGGAGACTCTTGTTAAGTTTTTAGAGGCATTCACATTTGATGATAGTTGTAGCAACAATGTTGTCACTCCATCTTTGTCTTTGGAGCTTGTTCACAATCAATTTCTACTGGTTCCTTATTTTTTTACCTTCCATTATGATTGGATATGTTCCTGATTGGTTTGTGACATCTTCATCATCCAAGGACATGGACACACATGAGCAGATTTTAGAGAAAACATAATCAAATTTCATTTGGATTCCACTTCCTAATTCCTATCTAGAATGGGAAACAATATTCTTGCACTATACTTGGTCTATCTTCTTCTCAAGGGGAGAAATGTTGTTTGTAGGTGTCAGTCTATGTTTTGCCTTCAAGCACTCACCATTTTTGTAGGACATTGTTCATTATGGGGGGATATCATGTCTCCTTCGTTCCTTCATATAGGGGGATATTTGTAGTCCTCCAATCATCTATGCATCTTATATGTTTTATTCTCTCTTTTTTTTTGGGTGGGGGGGGGGGGGGGGGGGGGGGNGGAGTTTCGTCACATGAAGTTTTCTCACATGAAGTTTTCTCCCTTTCTCTGCTTTATGAGAGATTGCATTACATTGCACTTGCATAATGTACACGTGTACTTAACATAACCTAGTAGCCAAGTTCCATCTTGCATTGTGAGTTTAAGTGTATTCCCCTAAGTTTCACTTAAAGGGGGGTGTAATAAAATATTCCTAATAATACTTTACTTAAGCTTACTTATGATAATGCATTGCATAATATTTTGTGCATGAAACACTTATGATTTTGCATCTTATTCTAATACATATAGGAAAAGTCCCACTTTAGGTGGTGATAGTTGTTGTATGTTGAATGTGGACCTCTTAATTCGACACAAACACAACATAGTCCTTACACAATCGATGAATTTACAAAGACAAACATGAATTGTTTGCTCTGCAAATGCGATTGAAGCGACCTGTTGCCTCCTAATTAGATGTGGATGTTGAAGTTTACCCTCAGAACGAGAGCCAACAACCTGACCATTGCTAACATGG
>MU226563.1:991611-1046912 GCA_018584345.1 Thuja plicata
CTGCATTTGAAACTCAGTCAATTAAAGTCAATTAGGAGAAGAATTTGCCTAGTACAATAGGACTTTGAAGATAAGAAAATGCACCAAAATTGATTGATTATTAGGTGCCAATTTTGGGGTGTTACAATAGTTATTATCACATTCCACTTTATGTGTGAGATCCACTTTTAGTGCTCTTATCACATTATCATCCCCCACATGTTGCACATACCTCATTACATAATGAAGGATGATCCACCTTATTTGTAGTTATCACATTAGCATCCTCCACATGTTGCACATACTTCATTGCATAATGGAGGATGACCCACCTTTGATGGACATGCGATTTCACCTTATGTGGGTGATAGCTTATCTTCTCCTTATCATGGTCTCTTATTGCCTTGCCTATATAAGCAAACACTTCTACATTGTATATCATTGAATTCATTCTAGTTAATTCATTAGCTTGATCATATTGATGAGAATACAATTTATTTTTGTCCATATTATCTCTCTTGTTTGTGTTATTCATTGGGCTTTTAGATCCTGACATTTTGCCTTAGGTAAACTCTTACATTGCATCAAAGCAATTCTTATATTGTGTTTGAAAAAACAAGTTACATTTTTCTGCCAATTTTTTTTTTAAGATAAATCTGAAATCAAATGTTTGACAAATGACAAAAAAAATTTCTTAAGGTAGTTGAGTAATTTCTAGCCCCACCCCATTTTCACCAGCTTAAGTATGACACACTAAAGAATATTGGCTCCTATTTTAGAAGAGAAGATTCCACACATAATCCTCTAAAAGCAAACAAAATTGTTCATGGGACCTCCTCTTCCTAAAAATTTGAAACCTAAGCCCATCTATAAGACCCCACCCTAAGGTAGGGGTCCTATGGAGGGGGCTTGGGCTCTATTTTTGAGGAGGGGGAGGTCTCATGAGAAACTTTTTCACGAGGCTAAAGGTTTATTTAGAATATTTTCCTATAAAATAGGATCTCCGACTTTAGCTTAGGATTTGTTTTGCCACATGTCAACAATCTGCTTATTATTTTCCCACCAAAACTAAATGAATCTTGCCAAATATTTTTTGAAAGACACAAAATTTTTATTTTTTTAATATTTTCATAAAATTTAATATAATTTAAAGGTAAGAAAAAAATACAGAAAAATTGATGCAAATATCTAGAAAAGTAAAGTATATATAATTTTCAAATAATATAAACAAATATTTTTTAATTTTTGAAATTAAATATACAGGTAAAATTTATTATGATATGTATTTAAGATAAATTTTTAAATTCAAGACATGCCTCATATGAATTCTAAAAAAATCATGATATATATGCAAAGTAGCATATTATTATAAAATAAAATTTTTAACTATGATTGTAATAAATAATGACACCATAAATTAAAAATCTTAATCTGATCTTCACTCTAAAATTCATGAGACCATCAACTTTCTTAAATTTAAGAACTAAATTTTTTTTAAGCTGAAACAAAATATAAAATTCATGAACTACTCACTTTTAAATGACCACTGCTCAATTTTTAAGAAAGCCCCCGGCTATAGGACCCCAGCCTAAGTGGGACAACCCACTACCTATTTTTTTCATGATGGAAGCGCTCTGAGCTTGTGCGAAGTGTGCGTGGGCATGGGCATTTGCACGGTACGAGAGGCATTTAATAAAGACAGTTCAGTGGCATCTCATCGATATTGAGGAGAGAGCACCATGGACGAGCTTGCTTCGCGATCTCAGGTACCCTCTTATATCATTATATATTATCTTTCAGATTTCTTCAATGGGGTGTTTCTTTCTAATCTTTTACACAATCGAATATTACACAACAACTTCAGGATTTAAGCTTGGAGGCAGACTTTGTTGCGTGGGAAAAGCATTAATAAAGTTATTCTAGTTTATCTTTCCGTGTGCGTGTTGCTGTGAGTTAACACATTGTAAAATTTAAATCCTTTGATGTTGTCTGCATTCAAGTTTTCTCATTTATGGCAGCGGGGTTATATATATATATGGTCAATTCTAAGTCTGCTTTGTTAACAGCAAATAAAAATTAAGCATATTGAAAAATTAGCTCTCTGTTTACAAGTCTTCGTTTGTGAATGTTATTCAATTTGTTCTGTTGCTTAAAGCCTAAATGCAAATGTGGTATGGTGTTGCAGAACATCTGTTGTAACAAGTAAAGTATTAAAAAAAAAGTAGGTTAGTGGTGTAGTATTTGAAAATAGAAATTATTTTTTCTTGGGAATGAACAATGGAATGTTTTTCGTAGAAAACATTTAAAACCTTCTCTTGCTGAGTAACTAATGTTGTCATCATTATTTTTAGTGGAACATCTTTGGAAGACCAATAAAAGAAATTATTTCACGCATTAAGGAGAATATGAAATCTTGGATGATGAAGGACCGATGAAGATATTTTAAGGAAGATATATTAAGGTAGATAAATTGCTATTAGGGTTTCTGAGACACTTCTTAGGTGGCAAATTGAATGCCTAGTTATAACAGAGAGTGCAAGGATTCAAAAACATGCCCTCTACACCAAAAATTACAAGTGTCACTTTTTATAACACAAAAGGATACCATTAGAGCAATTTTAGCATCTCATGGTTCTGTATGTAAGATGCCCCCTTGATCTGATAATTTTTAATACTTTTCCACTCATTGTAATTTTGTCAAACAGTTTGCTAGCAAGCTGTTTACTTTGTTTTCCTGATTTGTTTTTAGTTTGCAGTTGTATGTGTATTTGTTGATTGTTATTCGCTTAGTAACTTCAGATTTCATTCAATGTAAATAACAATATAACAAATACTTGCAATATAATATAGAAGATTAAATGCTGAACACATAGGTACATTCAAACTTCTTAGAAATTATTCAAGCATTACAAATCAGGTTCATACAATATTGCAAACCTAGTTGTCTTCAAACATATTAATGGCACCCTAAGTTAGTTTCAAACCTCCACCAGCAGTAATGACATCCCAAAGGAAGCAAAGCCAAGACTTGAGAT
Organism: Thuja plicata; assembly: GCA_018584345.1. Classification (NCBI taxonomy): domain Eukaryota; kingdom Viridiplantae; phylum Streptophyta; class Pinopsida; order Cupressales; family Cupressaceae; genus Thuja; species Thuja plicata. Next base: position 994,626 of record MU226563.1, read on the forward strand.
TACAAATTGAATACTCCAGGTAGTGTGGCTGAATGGTATCAGCAATGACAGTCCCTCAAGTCACAGTTGCAGCCCCTTTACACCTTCGAACACCACATCCAGCAGTCCCACACCAACCAGACATGTAAACGTAGCAATAGGAAGAAGTACATCCTAGGTTGGAAGTGTACGGCCAGGATAATTATGCAGCTACAACAAAAGGAATGTGGTACGGCCATGTCTGAGTGTAAACAAAAGATTTTTTCCCAACTCCCAATAGCTTCAATGCACAAATATGCTAAAAGATTTAAACTCTAAATCTGATAACTAAAATCTGGAATGTGTTGCTTGTTACCTGAAGTATACTCCAATGTATTCCCAAATTTTATTGCTCATTAATCCTCCTGACCGTGTCTTCCAACATCAAAGATAATATCATTCATGAGGGATTTTGTCCTCACAAACCATTGAAGAAGAACTCTCCAATATTTCGTAAATTTCTTATTTCATCCAGCATGCTCGAAAGAGAGCTCTTCAATCTCTTTTATTACGCTCTCATAATAGTACATTCACTCACCTTGCCAATGTGGGATAAACAAAATCATTTTTTGCCTTTTCCTATTTTTTTCAGAATTTTATTTTTTCCTCTATTTTCTTGTGATTGCTTTTTTCTTTGGTATTTCTTATGTCATTTAAAATAATTTCCCTTCAACTCAAGTCCCCAAACATTTTATGTCTCCAATGTATTAATAAATAAAGAGACTTCAAATATTTCCCACTTAATTATAGACCAACATTAATAAAGTTAAATATTAATAAAGTTAAATATATATATTTAACTTTATAAACTAACTTTATTAATGCATAATTAATCATATCAATGATATTATAGTGTTCTTATGTTTATGTTAAGCATTTACCATCGATATGCCATCATCACTGAAGGCCTTGACCATTCCCAAATGACTTACTAAAAATAGTAAGTATCCCAAAACTGCCTCCAAACACCTCAAAATGATCCGCGACTGAAACTGCCTAAGGCCAAATGGCCTCAAAGTCCCTTAAATGTCCTGGTTAGCCTATGGGACCATGGGAAAATAGGCTAATGACAACATCATACTATAAGTGCTAGAAAGGGGACATTACGGTCCGCCCTTCCCAAAGTTGCTTGTCCTCAAACAATTTCAATGCAGCCCCAAGATCACTATGTTGAACCAAACTGAAAATGAGTATGATCCCAGGGTTCCAAGTCAACTTGGGAGATCTATTGCACCATCTTCGCCAAACACTATCCTGCTGAACACATGTACAAGATACCTCCCGAACTCCACCTGAAAGAAGAGTTATCCAAAACTGCAAAATTTCGGTCAACTCCTCTGAGAATTCCCCTTTGAAGATCCCAATTCTAGCCACGATATGAGGAGGCTTGAGAAATTCATCATAAACTATCTCATTCCCACCACCCTGCATTCCTCCAGAACAACTGATACTGAATATCAATCTGTTGTTCCAAAGATGAGTACAATTGGAAATCAAGCAATAATATAATTGGGTGCCCAAACATCCAACCAACGCTCAAACGGATTAACCAAATTAGACATCATCCTCATTTGAGATGCAAAAATGACTCTGTCATTAAGCTGATTGGATTGAAAGTACTCAGATCTGCAGCTATGCAATTCCAAATTTTCAAATTGCAACATCGGCAAAGAGAAACTGTCACTACAGGACTGAAATATGTTGGCCCAAATTAAATTTTTGCTTGTACTCTTGATGAAAAATGCCTTTCCAAAGATTATCAACTTGATAGGAAACCAAATCCTTTTTATAATCTCGCTCCAATCCATCTACAATAACTGAAATAAGCTTTTGTGAATTCTGAAAGAAAAGGTAGCAGTAACAACAATATTACTTTTAGAGCCCCTGGCTTCCATATCAAAATGTAGAACTTGTTGTAAGAGATGAAGTTTGTCAACCAATCACCCTGAAGTATCCATCCATGCATGTAGGACATCAAGACAATGTGAAGATGAACTTCCATATGCCTATAAACCAACACAAATGGCCACCAAACCTTGCTTTCATAACTCTGATCAGCAACATAGATGATATCAAACATGTCATCAAACCAATGCCAATCAAAGAAAATCACTCCACACTCCATTTCTATCCAAAAGAAATACCCCTCAACATTCCCATACTGCTGAATTGTTGATTTAGTCAATGCAAAATCAAGAAGTGCTATATGATTCCAACTAGAACAACCACTAGTCCATAAGGAATCAAAGAATATGAAGTTTCCAATCAACAAGGATATTGCTTCCATATCAAGAGAAATAGGTGACAAACTCAAAAAAGAGGTATGTATGCCATCACTACTTAACAGAGACAACTCTTGAGTGGCTGGCCCACTAAGAGAATCATCAACCAAATCACTATCAACATCATGAGAATGATCATCTATCTCAACAAGAAACACTGGATTAGGCAACTCATGTCTCTCATCATCAAAAAAATGGAGAATATCACAAATATTTTGCAGGTGAAGCTTGGCTTGTTGAGCCGCGATCTTAGCTTGTTTAGCTCTCTCCAACCATTCTTCTTTCAAACCTTGGGCATGTTCTATATCAGGTGTAACAGAATTTATAAATTCAGTCCTATGACAAGGGACATCATCAAAATCACCATGTACCATACTTGCCTCTTGTATTCCATTAATAGTAGAAACTGCACCATTACTTTCTTCATGATTATTAGTGACAACATTATGAGAAAGGTGAAGTATATTACTGCTGTTGTCAAACTGAAAGCTAAAACTGATTTCAACGTTTGTGTCCCTGCCCATGAGATCTCCCTTGGAATGATGAGAAATTTCCATAACATTGTGGCTTGAATCCACCTTATATCCCCCACAGTTATCACACACAATTCGGGTACCATCATAGGAAGATTCCATAACGCTATCCACCCCACATAACAAAGTTGTTGCCTTTTGATGAAGGTACGAAGTATAACTGCTGTCATTCAAATCAGAATTATTGTCATGTGTTTGAGTCATATTTTTGCCCTCTTTAAGTGCATCATCATTGCAAATTTCATGACCGACACTTGTAACCTCTTCTTAATGAGTATTCCCAAGTGTAAGAGCTACAATATCAAGAGAAGGAGAATGTAGACTATCGCTGCCCCAACTCAAACTTTTGGGATCCTTCTCTTTGCTTCCACTGGAATCATCAAACATCACCAAATCTTGACTTATCTCATGACCTTCCCATGTGATTAGAGGTGGTAGTGTCTCAAATGATGTAACAAAACTGCCAGGTATTTCCTTGTGAAACTCTTTAATTTTTTTCTTTTAACTTGTTCAATTTCTATGCCTCTTGCATTGTCATTTTGCACCATAGAAGTAGCTGCTATAGAGGACTGATTTTCTGATTTAGCTGATGAAGAATGTGCCAAACTCAAATCCAAACAAAAGTTCATCAATTTCATTTTCTGCTTCTTGTAGGGCCACTTGAGTAGTTTCCAAGGAATTCTTTGTATTCATAAGCTCAAAGGTAAGATTGTCAACTTCTTCTTTCCTTCCCAATGCATCAAAATATATTTCAACGAGATTGAGGAGATGGTCTCAATCTGAGAGAAGATGTAAATAATCTGATTTCATTTGCTTCATAGCTTCCTTGATCACCTGCAAGTGAGAAGGTTCTTCTTTAGGTCCCTTTTGTCTTCTCGCAAGTTAGTCTTCCAAAGGTGATCTTCAACCATCTTATGAGTGTTATCAAAATGTGATAATGCTGCAACAATCTTATTCTTATTGATCTTCAATTGGTTCATCAATGTATGTGACTTACTAGGCTTATGAACTCCATCTGCTTCACATGATGAATTGCCTGATTGGCCTTGAAGAACTTGATTATAATAGTCAACTGCCTCTATGATATCATCTTGGCACACTTGCTGATCTAAAACTTGGGCAGCGTTAGGCCCAAATATAGAATTGTCTTCATCATCATTTGGTCTCAAAACACTAATAGGCTCATCTAATTCAACTATCCCACTAAATGGGGTCATGCACCTTTCATTCAGAAATAGTGGAACAACATTAGAATCACATTAAAAATAATCAAGAGTAACTATCTCGCCGGTTTTGTCAAGCTTAACCTCCAAGATACCCACAAAGAAACTAATGCAATCCATACCTGAAGAAACAATCAATTCTTCCTTGATTTCTTGAACATCATTGTACCTACCTATGATAGAAGGACATGAAGAAGCTACTTCATCCTCATTTTTACAAGCATCAGGCCCATCTGAAGCAATTTCTTCTTTCACAAACTTTCCTTCTGTGCCTTTTTCTTCTACTAACACCTTAACCGTTTCCCCTATGCATACATGATTAGGCTCCCAAGCCTCTCTGCAAGAAAAGCAAAGATTTTGTCTCTGCAGTTTGTTCTTACTGACTTCCCAAATTTTTTCACTAGAAGAGTCATTCTCATTAACTTCTGATTTCTTTTAAAAGATGGATCTAAACCAACCGGGATGCTCATGCAAGTACTGAAGATCTACTAGCTCTTTATAAGTCTTCTTCTTTTTGACTAACCCTTCAGGATGGCAGGATACACCTGCTCTGATACCACTGTAAGATGCCCCCTTGATCTGATAATTTTTAATACCTTTTCCACTCACTATAATTTTGCAAACAGTTTGCTAGCAAGCCGCTTACTGTGTTAGCCTGATTTGTTCTAGTTTGCAGTTGTATGTATTTGTTGATTGTTATTCGCTAAGTGACTCCAGATTTCATTCAATTTAAATGACAATACATAACGAATACTTGCAATGTGATATAGAAGATTAAATGCTGAACACATAGGTACATTCAAACTTCTTAGAAATTATTCAAGTATTACAAATCAGATTCATACAATATTGCAGAACTAGAAGTTGTCTTCAAACATATTAATGATACCCTAAGTTGGTTTTAGACCTCCATCAGCAGTGATGACGTCCCAAAGGAAGCAAAGCCAAGACTTGAGATTGTGGATTGAATACTCCATGTAGTACGGTTGAATGGTATCAGCAATGACAATCCTTCAAGTCATAGTCGCAGCCCCTTTACACCTTCGAACACCACATCCAACAGTCACACACCAACCAGATATGTAAACGTAGCAATAGGAAGAAGTACGGCCTTGGCTGGAGGTGTATGGGCAAAATAATTATGCAGCTACAGCAATAGGAATGTGGTATGTGTTGAAGTTTATAGCTGCGAGAAAGATCTTTGTACCTGAACTTGCCCGAACAAGCTTCTCAAATTTTTTTGTGTAGTTTCTTCTGGTCTCTGTTTTGCTATGGAGTTCCAGAGTTGTTCTGTACCTATTGTTGTTCCTCTTCGGGTAGAGGCTCCTCTCTTCTGGTTCGTGTGTTCTCAGATTGCAGTGGTTAATGGTACTGAGCCGCGGCAGTTATTTTTTTGTTTTTATTCTTCCTTTTGTTCACCTGTGTGAAGTTCCTTATCTCTATGTTGCTTCCGTGAGTTCGTGCGTATTTATTCTTGAACTCTTGACGCCAAGTAAGCGCCGACTTGGACCCAAACTCTTATCACCGTCCCTGCGGGCAGTGGAATTGGATATTTTTATCTTGGCATCATGTGTTCGCTGGTTTAATATTTATATCATCCGTATGTTATGAAGTCGACGGTTTTTCTACATATATATGTCGATTCATATATCTCCGTCTTCCTTTCATCTTTGCGTGTGTCAGTTCATTTATTAATTATACCGGTTGAGTTTGTAACTGCTCTTTCTTGTATTGCCTTTGTTATGTATAGACAACGATCCTTTAATAGAATGAGGTGTGGAGAGTCGTCTCTTTGTGCCTATTGTATCAAGAGCTGTTTATTGTATTGAAGTTGCTTATCATTTTTGAGTTTATGATAGTGAAGATATCTCGTAGTGCAGGGATATTGTTTTTTGGTCTGTAGGTAATAGCAGCGATCTATATTCTTGATCATACAACATTTTTAAAAAAAGACATTAATATTATTCAGGCTTATTGACAGACCGAGTGTGGAGAACTCAATCATAAGCATCAGTTTTTTCATTTTGTAATTGGTTCTGAGATTTTAAATAAAGGTACTATCTTTCTGTGGGTTGGGTTGTTTCCCTCGAGTAGGAGGGTTTTTCCCAGGATAACTTCTGGTGTTATCTGATTGTTTTGAGTTATTGCATTTCATTTTATCACATCATTATATTTCTGGTTCAGAAACTTAACATGGTATCAAAGCGGGTCTAAGGAAACGATCCAGAACTAGAAATGTTGTTTTACCTTTTCTATTTGCTCTACTTTCAATTGGTTGTTTGCAGCTATTGACAATGGTGAATGGTTTGAAAGTTGAAGATAGATTAGATGGCTCTTCAAACTTCTCTTCATGGAAGTTTAGGATTATGATTGCACTTGAAGAGAATGACCTTGATTATGTGAATTCTGTAGTTGCAAAACCCTTTGATGATGCTAAGAAAATTCAATGCAGAAAGAACAAGATCATGGCAAAGAAGATTATGATTGATTCGGTTAAGGATCATTTGGTTCCCATTATCTCAAAATTGAATTCAGCCAAAGAGATGTTTCAGACTTTGAAGGACCTGTATGAATTCAACAACACTAGTAGAGCTCTAGCCCTGAGACGTCAACTTTTGCATGTGAAAATGGCTAGAGGTGAATCTATTGTTTCATATTTTATGAAGATTACAGAGTTAAAAGATCAGCTTAGTGCAATTGGGGAATCCTTTGCAGATAAAGATTTGGTTATGCTTGCCATGAATGGACTTCCCCACTCTTGGGAATCATTCATTCAAGGTGTCAATGGGAGAGATGATCTTCCTAAATTTGACAGGTTGAGAGTTGATTGCTTTCAGGAAGAATGTAGACTAGAAGTTAGAGGAAATGGACGTAAAAATCATCATGAAGATTATCATGTACTAGCTGCTCACACTTCAAAGGGAAAAGGAAAGAAAGGAAATTTTAAAAGATTCAGAGAGAAGAATTTTGAGTCAGCCCCTGATTCCAAGAAAAACAAGAAGTATCTTTCTAGGATCCAGTGCTTCAGATTTGACAAATCCAGACACTTTGCTAGAGATTGTACTTCAAAACCAAAGCCTCAAGTAGCTGTTGCAAATGTAGAAAATTCTTCTCCTCAAAAGGAGTCAAGTGAAAATTCAGAGGGATTTTGTTTTATTTCTGCACTTTCTAGTAATGTTCCTACGAACAGTGATACATGGCTGATTGATAGTGGAGCATCTTGTTATATTACTGGTTACCGAGAGCACCTCTTCAACTTGAAAGAAAATGATTCTCATCTTCAAGTCATTATTGGTGATGATGCAAGTTATTCCGTGAAGGGCGCTGGATCTAGTTCCTTCCAGTTGGATTATGGAATTCCTCTTCGCTTAGTGAAGTTCTTTTTGTCCCTGACATAAGAGGAATCTGATTTCTATTTCAGCGTTAGAAGACAAGGGCTATCATGTTGCTTTTGCCAATGGAAAAGTTTTTGCATGGAAGAAAAACACGAACATTCAATCAACTCGTGAGATTGGTGTTCGTCATGACAGTCTTTACAAACTTTCAGCCTGTCCTTTTCAAGCATTAGCTCATGATTCTTCAAGTTCAAGTGACTTGTGGCATAAAAGATTTGGTCACCTAAATTTCAAAACTTTGTCTTCAATGGAGAAGGTAGTAGTTGGTCTTCCAAAGCTGAACCAAAACCATGAACATGTCTGCAAGGGATGTGCTCCAGGTAAGAACATTAAAAGTACTTTTCATAGTAGTGAAAGTAGAGCAAAGGAAATCCTAGGGTTAATTCATTTTGATTTATGTGGTCCTTATGTCAGTTGCTTCCCTTAGTGGTTTTTTGTATTATGTTACCTTCATTGATGACTTCTCTCGTAAGTGTTGGATCTATTTTCTAAAGTCTAAAGAATTTGATGAAGTGCTGTCCCGTTTTAAAGAATTTAAAGCACTTGTTGAAAATTTATCTAACAAGAAGAGTAAGATTCTAAGGTCTGATAATGGAGGAGAATGTGTCTGGTGTTTTTCATAACTTTTGTGTTGAAGCTGGGATTAAGAGGGAGTTATGTGTCCCTTATAATCCTCAACAAAATGGTGTAGCTGAAAGAAAGAACAGGACAATTGTTGGGGCAACAAAGGCTATGATCCATGATCAAAGTCTTTAGATATTTTTGTGGGTACAGGCTTGCAAGACAACAGCATACGTTCAGAATCAGAGTCCTCATCAGATTCTAGATAACATGACTCCAGAAGAAGCATTTTCAGGTGTCAAACCAGATATCAGTCATCTCAAATTTTTTGGATGCCCTCTCTATATTCATGTTCCAAAAGAGAAAAGAACTAAGCTAGAACCTTCAGGAAAGAAAGACATCTTTGTTGGGTATTGTGAATCTTCAAAAGCATATAGAATCTATATTCCAGGTCAAAAGCAAATTGAAATCAGTAGGGATGTTTCTTTTGATGAAGATGTAGCTTGTAAGAAATCCAAAGAGTCTAACATGGAATCTGATAGAGAAGACTTTGAGCCTCCTTAAGACATAGATATGGTTGATCCGGATCCACTTTCAGAGATTCAGAGGGAGAATACAGATTTAGAAGACTGTGCTGATCCAGTTGATTCTATAGATACTTCAACATGTCCCAGTAATAGTTCAGCTAATAAGAAAAGACCTTCGTGGGCCAGGCACACTATGGAAGAGGCTGAAAAATATGCAGCCCCTTGTAGTACTTTCAAAGAGAGTAAAAGGCCTCATAAGTTTGTTGGTTATGTAGCTTTGATGAGTCACATTATAGTATCCGAGCCTTCCATCGTTGAAGAGGCTTCAAATTAGCAAGTGTGGAAGGATGCCATAATGGAGGAGTATCAACCCATCATCAAAAATGATGTGTGGGACATTGTCCCGAGGCCTAAAAGTAAATCAGTTGTTTCTTCCAAGTGGTTGTTCAAAATTAAACACGCAGCTGATGGGAGTGTAGAACAATACAAAGCCAAATTTGTAGCTAGAGGTTTTGCACAAAAGGAAGGCATAGACTATGAAGAGACCTTTGCACTTGTAGCACGTTACACTTCCATCAGAACCATAATAGCTGTTGCAGCAGTTAAGGGTTGGAAACTTCACCCAATGAATGTGAAAACAACATTCTTAAATGAAATTATTGAAGAGGAAGTATACATTGAGCAGCCAGAGGGCTTTGTGATTCATGATAGAGAGTCACATGTGTGCAGGTTGAAAAAGGCATTGTATGGTCTTAAGCAAGGTCCCCATGCTTGGTATGAGAGAATTGATCACTATCTTTTGAGTTTGGGCTTCCAAAAGAATGATGCTGATCCGAATTTATACTTCAAGGTAATTGATGTCAAAGTGCTGATTCTTGTGCTTTATGTTGATGATTTGTTTCTAGTGGGTGACGATGATCTCATTATCAAATGTAAGGAGTTAGCTTCTAAATTTGAAATGAAAGATCTTGGTTTATTGCATTATTTCCTTGGGCTTGAGGTATGGCAAAGACCAAATGAAATCATATTGAGTCAAGGAAAATATGCAATTGATGTTTTAAAGAGATTTGGCATGTTAGAGTGTAAATCTATGGTGACTTCTATGGAAGAAAATCTGAAAAAGTTACATTAGGGTGCAACTACTTCAGAGTTAGTTGATCCTACTATGTGCAGACAATTAATTGGCTCCTTAATGTATTTGGTTAACACAAGGCCTAATATTTGTTATGTTGTTAATACTTTGAGTCAGTTCATGTGTGAACCGAGACAATTCATCTTGTGGCAGCCAAACACATATTGAGATATGTTCGTGGTGCAGTGAGATATGGTTTAAATATTCTTCATGTGTAGAGCTGAACTTGTAGGGGTTCTCTGATTCAGATTTGGCAAGTTGTGTGCCTGACAGGAAGAGCACTTTAGGTTGCAGGTTGTTGTTTCAGCCTAGGTTTAATTATGATTTCCTGGTGTAGCAGGAAACAATCTTGTGTTGCTCAGAGTACAACTGAAGCAGAATATGTTGCAGCTTGTGTGTCTGCAAGAGAAGCTGTGTGGCTTCGAAAATTGCTTGTAGGTTTGTTTGGGCAGCCTTTGGAACCTTCAGTGATTCTTTGTGATAACCAAAGTTGTGTGAAGCTTTTGGTCAATCTAGTTTTTCGTGATAGAACCAAACATGTTTAAATTAAATATCATTACTTGAGAGATATGGTTCAAAGGAAAGGAGTTGAGCTCAAGTAAATGTCTACAAAGGAGCAGACTGTGGACATTGTCACCAAGCCATTTCCAAGAGTGAAGTTCCGTTACTTCCGGGATAAGCTTGGTATTGTGGAGAATGATGCTCTTGCTGAGAGAGTCTCAGCTTCAGTGTTTCTTTGCACATGATTAATGAGTTCTTCTCTGCGAGAGAAGTTTGAGGTGAAATTGCTTGTTAATGAGTTCTTCTCTGCGAGAGACGTTCGAGGTGAAATTCCTTGTTCTACCATATGGAGTAGTTATGGTGGATCCACCCTCTGGGAGTAGCCATGGTGGAAGTCATGTGTGTCTCCTTGACTCTATTTTATGATTATTTTGTTTCACCCTCTAGGAGTAGCTATGGTGAATATTGTTATGCTGAGATAACAATTTTTATATTGAGAAAATCTGTGATGAGATTTTGTTGACATTCTTTTTGTTGCAGCTATGTGTAATTGTCACGAGTTGACATATTGAAGATCTCTCTCTTGCTAAGAGGGAGTGTTAATTTATAGTTGCGAGAAAGATCTTTGTACCTGGGATTGCCCGAACAAGCTTCTCAAATTTTTTGTGTAGTTTCTTTTTGTCTCTATTTTGCTATGGAGTTGTAGAGTTGTTCAGTACCTGTTGTTGTTCCTCTTCGAGTAGAGGCTCCTCCTCTCTTCTGGTTCATGTGTTCTCAGATTGCGGTGGTTCATGGTACCGAGCTGCAACAATTATTTTTTTGTTTGTATTCTTCCTTTTGTTAACCTGTGCGAAGTTCCTTATCTCTATGTTGCCTCCACGAGTTCGTGCGTATTCTTGCACTCTTGATGCCAAGTAAGCGCTGACTTGGACCTAGACTCTTATCATCGTCCCTGTTGGTAGTTGAATCGGATATTTTGTCTTGGCATCGTGTGTGTTCGCTGGTTTAATACTTATATCGTGCGTATGTTAAGAGGTCGACGGTTTTTCTACATATATGTGTTGATTCATATATCTCTGTCTTCCTTTCATCCTTGCGTGTGTTGGTTGATTTATTAATTATACCGGTTGAGTTTGTAACTGTTCTTTCTTGTAATTGCCTTTGTTATGTATTGACGACGATCCTCTAATAGAATGCGGTGTGGAGAGTCGTCTCTTGGTGCCTATTGTATCAAGAGTTGTTTATTGTATTGAAGCTGCTTGTCATTTTTGAGTTTATGATAGTGAAGATATCTCGTATAGTGTAGGGATATTGTTTTCTGGTCTGTAGGTAATAGCGATGATCTATATTCTTGATCATACAACATTTTTAAAAAAGACATCAGTATTATTCAGGCTTATTGATAGGCTGAGTGTGGAGAACTCAATCATAAGGATCAGCTTTTTGTAATTGGTTATGAGATTTTAAATAAAGGTACTATCTTTCTGTGGACTGGGTTGTTTCCCTCGAGTAGGAGGGTTTTTCCCAGGATAACTTCTGGTGTTATCTGATTGTTTTGAGTTATTGCATTTCATTTTATTGAATCATTATATTTGTGGTTCGGAAATTTAACAGTACGACCAGGTCTGAGTGTAAGCAACAGATTTCTTCCCAACTCCCTGTAGCTTCAATGTACAAATATGCTAAAAGATTCGAATCTTTAAGTCAGATAACTAAAATCTGGAATGTGGTTCTTGTTACCTAAGTATACTCCAATGTATTCGTAAATTTTCATTGCTCATTAATACTCCCGACTGTTTCTTCCAACAACGAAGAGAATGTCATTCAAGAGGGATTTTTGCCCTCACAAACCCTTGAAGAACTCTCCAAATTTCGTAAATATCTTATTTCAATTAGCATGCCCGAAAGAGAGCTCTTCAATCTCTTTTATAACGCTCTCATAAGAGCTCATTCACCCTTCTTGCCAATGTGGAGTAAACAAAATCATTTTTTGTTTTTTCTTATTTTTTTGGGATTTTACCTTTTCCCCAATTTTCTTGCGATTGCTTTTTTCTTTAATTTTTCCTATATTATTTAAAATAAAATTTCCCTTCAACTTAAGTCCCCAAACTTTTATGTCTCCAATGTATTTTTTTAAAGAGGGGAAAATGCTTTGACCTAGAGCTATGAACCAGTGAGGCCACAAATGAGGGACCTCATCCCCAATGGGATTTGAACCTTGATGGCAGGAACAACACAACAACCAAACCATCACAACATGCCAACATTGGCATTTGTCTCCAATGTATTATTAAATAAAGGGACTTCAACTATTTCCCACTTAACTATTGACTAGCATTAATGAAGTTAAATATTTATATTTAACTTTATAAACTTTATTAATCCATAATAAATCATATCAATGATATTATAATTCTTCTGTTGATGTTAAGTATTTACCATTGATATGTCATTAGTGAAGGTCTTGACCATGCCCAAATGACTTACTATAAATAGTAAGTATGCCCAAAGCTGCCTCCAAACACCTTAGAATGATCCGTGACTGAAACTACCTAGGCCAATTATAAACCTTGTTATAGCAACGATAAGCCCTAATAGTAACAATGATGCTTGAAATGAGAATTTTTTAAGTTGTCATGGAAACCTTATCATTCCTTACTCTTCATCTAAGGTACTTCAAGATGGATGGTTTGTTGCATTAGAGGTCTTCATCTTGTTCATGAACAAGATTTAGAACTCTAAACACTAAATTTAACAAGTTTCCAAGGAAGGAGTTTGTCATGTTTGACATTTGAAATCCTCATTGTAATATGGTCATTCGTTTCATGTCAATTTTGTGAAGTCTCTTAGGGAGACAATTGCAAAAATTTTACCCAAAGAAGTCCATTGTGCTTGAAACATTAATAGAAATAGCCGACACACTAATGTATGTGGATCGATGGATAAACTAATTGATGGAGTGGTTAAAGACGTAGAAGGTATTCTATCTACCGCCTAAACATAGAGATTGATCATACGGGGGGTCGATGAAAGAATGTAGGTGCCAAGGCTAGAGAGGAGAACCTACGATTTAGAGATTAAATAACACAGTAATAAGGCTTCTGAGATCTGTGTTTGTACAGGATGATCTCCTTAAACAAGCAACAATTATTATAATGAACCATCAACAATAATTAAGCACATCACTCTTCAGGAAACAAAGTTGACATCATTCATGGCTAAGGAGCATGTCGTGGTTGGAATATTGAAGCAAGTCGACAAAGGTTGAAGTATTGTGGCAATTGGAGTGTAGATGGCAATTATGCCATTAGTAGTCAAATAATACTTTTGTTAGTTTAAATTAGTAGTATAATAAAGCATTATTCCGAAGGGGTGTCAATTGCTGACGGTTGGTAGACTTAACCAACCGTCGAGTCTATTTGTATTAAGACCGGAACGAGTTATGTGTTGTTGATGTATGAAAATATTATGCTATGAACAGATCTATCTTTATCCATATATTGCACTGTGTTATTCTGTGATATTTCTGGGTTGCTCATGTTATGTTATTTATGATCTATAGTTATTCACAACTATCTAAATGATTACTGTGGCATTACACGAAACAATATACCTACAGTTAGGCATCTAGTCATTGCCTGTCCGAACCTGGAGATTAGAAAAAGTAAAGGAGTGATGGTGGAGTGATGGGTCGACCGTTCCAATGGCAAGTGCTCATTACTGATAGTGACGTTGAAGAGGAGGAAGTAACAAGGAAAGACCAGTTGACAGAGGACTTGGTGCGTGCGTGGGACGTGTCGGTCGATTAGTACGTGCATAGGGAGACTCGTGAGGGAGCGGTCCTTGAAGGCATGGTACGCAAAGAACTCTCCGTGTGACCAATAGTCTATGATCTTCTTGGTAGCATCCCAAGGTTGTTGGCACGAAACTTGGTTGAAATAGAAGAACAACATGCGACAAGGCAAAGAGAACAACGTCGCCAAGAGATACTACAATGGTACGAACAAAGGAACCAGAGGGAGGAAGCACCGCGCGACACAAGTAGACACTGTACCTCCGGCTGCTCCAATAATTAATGCCCAACTTGCCAAACAAGGACAGAAGGTGACGTACGAGGGAAGAGGCAGAAGCCGAAAAGGAAGCAAAACACCACTATAAGGCCGTTGTGAATCAAAGAATAGATAAGAGGCGACAACGACTGTAGAGACTAGTGCAAAAATCTCTCAGTCCTCCACGACGCCGGAGTGGCACTTGTACGGGTAGTGAAGGCATAACACAACCCAGTTAGGAGTGGGAAGAGATTTCAAAAGAACTACCACCCTCGGGCATTTTGGGGGTGCAAGAAGGATCTGATGTAGACACTTGGGAGGGTGACTCCGTACCAACCGAACCATTCACACACTCCGAGGAAGACAATAGCGAGGAAAGGAACCTTGAAGGAGAGGTAGAAGACTTATTTGAGAGTACCTTGCGTGGCATTGGAAACTTGGTTATTTCAGAAGAGCCAATGTTAGGGAGAACAGAACCCAAAACTTCGGGGAGGTGTGAGTACTGGCACTAAAAGGGAGGTAACCAAGGCGTGGAGGACAGAGGTGGAAGGGTAGAGGACTCGTGTGTAGCCGAAGGTGCCAGAGAAGCACAAGGACGCAGAGGGGGAACCAAACCACCTGAGTCTAATAACGCGCACAGTACCGACTGCAGGAGAAAAATGGTTAACACCCCGGAGAAGCAGAAACTTCCCAGATTCAATGGGGACGGATCAGAGGACTTGACCCGCCACTGTAAAAGATGTGTAACCATATGGGAAGCAAATGACCAAGACGACTAGGACCACTGGTTGAAGGCTTCCCCGACTACCTTATGAGGGGTTGCAATTGATTGGTACGCAGACTTGCCCACTAGCAGCAGGACAACATGGAAGGATCTGCAACAGGTGTTCCAGGAACAGTTCAGATTACTTTGTGATGATGACGAGGTAGTAGCAGAATTTACAATACACGACAAGGAAATAATGTAACTGTACTGGCCTACCACTGTAGGATGAAAGAACTCATTGGTAAATTAGAAAACGAGTCGACAGATGGCTTGAAGAAGAGGTGGTTCATTGAGGGACTGACTCCGTCCCTTTGAAAGGAAATGAAAGTGGTACCTCCCTCCGACTATACAAAGGCTTACAATCGGGCCATAGATAATAGAGTGAAAGTAAGACTTCTAGAGGGAAGAAAAAAATCAGTGACGATGACACTACAGATGGCGATAGTGAAGGGGAGTGGTGGACGATACAGGCACTCTGAAAGGATATGACGAGGGTGATGAAAGAAATGCGAGTAGAAAAAGAAACGACAAAGGAAGGCAAAGAACTATGGTGTAGGAAATGTAAAATTGAAGGACATACCAAGGCCAACTGCCCCAAGAAATCATTCATTGACATCTGCCAAGTACTAGGACACTCCATTAAGGAGTGCCCGTACAACCTAAGGGCAAGGAGCACTAAAGTTCTCTTCACCCAAGGAGAAGAGGCGACTCCGCCCACCACACCACCAAGGCCGACAAATTCTAATGCCTCAGCGGGTGGGTACTGCAACAATCTATGAGGAAGTAATAATAACAACAATAGCACACCAAGAAGCCGCATTCAGTACGACGCGAAAGGGCGACCAATGATAGATTGCCGTAGATGCAATGGGTTGGGCCACTTCGCGCGAGACTCCCAGAATAGACAAGGAGGTGGAGGTACGCTATGCAAGTAGTGTGGTCCAGGCAACCATGAGGATGTAGACTGCCCTAAGGGGAAGGGAGTAAACATGATAGACATCACAAGCCCTCAAGCGGAAGTTCAGGCAATCATAAGGTTGCAGGTGAAAAAAGCTCCCTAGCTTGACCCTCGCACAGAGAAAGAAAGAATGAAGGAAGCCAGAACGGATATTGAGTGGGCAATGGAGGAAGAACGGAAACTGTCACATGGCACTCCTAGTACTCCTCAACAGTCAGCACACGAAGCAAACATCATACAACAGATGTTGCAAGCCACCGTACCAATACAGGCGGCGGACTTATTGGAGACACTACCACAACTAAAGGTAGCAATCACCAATGTAGGTGATACCAATGGCGGTCAAGAGAAAGGCAAGTTTATTGATGAGACAGAAAAAGAAGACTCCACAAAGGATACTTCCACAAGTGGTACCACGGACCCAATGTTGTTGGCAGTCGACGTCAGAAGGACTCCAATAGTGGTCGAGTTGGAGATCATGGGTCGTACACTGACCAACACCATTGTGGATGGGGGATCTGGCGTAAATGTAATGCCAGAGGAGACATGGAAGGCCCTAGGCAAACCGACACTCTGCCTGCCAACCTTCCATTTGGTAGGTGCTGACCAGCACGACATTAAACCACTTGGAACACTTGTGGCACAAAAGGTTATAATCAGGACATAACAGTTCTTCCTCGACTTTGTGGTCATCTCGCTGGAAAAGAAGGGGTATGATGCCCTCCTTGGCAGGGGTTCGCTCATTACTGCAAAGGCAAATCACAATTGGAAAAAGAACACGCTCTCCATTGAGAGCGACAAAAAATGTCATCGATTTGCGGAACTAGACGGTAAGCCAAGAATTGGCATCTGACTCCGAGTCCGAAGGAGGAGAATTCCTTCGGGAAGGAGGGATGGAGCCCGACAACGAAGGGGTATTGAGACTGGGGAACTGTTCAGAGGATGAGACTAGTTCCCTCAATGGTTTATTCCACTGGCAGATGGAGGATTAAGAAGTTTTCCACCCAAGCTGTAACATGTTGGAGGTTCTGGAGCTCGAAGCAGAGGAGAAGGATGCCTATCCTCTAGAGTACGATGAATACAAGGAAGGTGTGGCGAGGGTGGATGATACCCCGACCCACCGATTTGAAAGGGATAAGGCAGTGAAATATGAGGAACCGAGCATAGAGAAGGTGAACTTGGGAAAGGAGGACGATCCAAAGGTAATCCTTGTTGGGGATGACTGGGGACCCCGTACTGAAGACTATGACATTTAGGATATTCCTTGAATACAAGGACGTATTTGCATGGACATACAAGGACTTGAAGGGCGTACCACCTGAGTTGTGCGTCCACCCAATTCCCTTGGTACCTAGTGTACGCCTAGTATGGAAGAGACCATACCGCATGAACAAAAATTATGTTGCAAAGTTACAGGAAGAAATTGAGAAAATGTTGGATGCGGGAATCATTTTCAAAGTGCAGACGAGTGACTAGGTGTCACCCATTGTGATCTCTTTAAAGAAGGAAGCCAACCAAATCCAAATTTGTGTGGACTTCAGATGTCTAAATGTACTCACTATCAAAGATCCCTTTCCCATACTGTGCACTGATAACATACTGGAAGAGGTGGCCGAACACGAGATGTATTCGTTCATGGACGGGTTTTTTGGCTTCAACAAAATCCCTATCGTGGAGGAGGACAAACTGAAAACTACATTCGTCATGGAGGACAGAGTGTATGCATACAATAGGATGCCTTTCGGGCTATGTAATGCTCCTGCCACCTTCTAGAGAATCATACTCCATATTTTTGACAAGATGTTAGTCGGAAATTTCAAAGCCTTCCTAGATGATTGGTCCAACCTCACAGCGTTCCGGGAGTGCATGGAACGATGTCGAAGGGCATGACTGACACTCAAACCAAAAAAGTGTCGGTTCATGCTACCACAGGGTAAGCTACTTGGGCATATAGTCTGCAAGGAAGGACTAAAGACAGATCCCGATAAAGTAAAGGTTATCATTGGAATGGAAAGCCCAGAGGATGTGATAGGAGTGAAGTCCTTTTTAGGTCATGTTGGTTATTACCAGGGGCTCATCAAGGGGTTTGCGGAGATCTCATTTCCATTGGATAGACTGACAAGGAAAGGCGACACCTGGGGGATTGAACAAGAAGAGGCATTTAAGGAACTCAAGTCTAGATTGGTAAGTGCACCTATTCTCGCATATCCAGATTGGGATAAGGAATTCCACGTACACGTGGATGCCTTGAGCATGCCATTGGCGCCACCCTGGCACAAGCTGGCATAGGAGGGCTGGATCATAGAATATACTTTGTGAGAAGATTGCTGTCAAGGGCGGAAAGGAATTACAGTATGACTAGAAGGGAGGCGTTGGGTATGGTGTACGTCGTCCGAAAATTCCGGCACTACCTCGCTGCCACACCCTTCACATTCTACGTGGACCACGAAGCACTATTGTACTTGGTAATCAAACCCATCATACAAGGAAGGGTAAGCCGATGGTTACTCCTACTCCAAGAATTCATGTTCACAATCATCGTACGCCCCGGGAAGAGCCATGTCATTGCCGCCCAATTGTCCAAAATAAAATCATGAGAGCTTGTCGCTGGAGTAAATGAAGACTTTCCGGATGCGCATTTGTTCCAGATAGTAGTCCTACCTTCTTGGTACAAGCCTATTGGCCAATACCTTTCCACTTCCATGTTTCTCGAGAGATGCCACCAAGTGAAAGGAGAAAGCTGATATTGAAAAGTAAAACATTCCAACTCGTCAACGAATTGCTGTACAAGATTGGCTCGGACCATGTGCTATGCAGGTGTATCACGGAGGAGGAAATTCCAAGTGTGCTGAGGGAGTCTCACGAAGGGTTGGCAAAAGGGCACATGGGCCCCGATGCCACCGCACAGAAGGTATTGCTCGCAGGGTTATGGTGGCCAACCCTACACACTGATGCTCGAGAGTGGGTGCTTGGATGTGACACTTGCCAGAGGTCGGGGAAGCCGTTGAAAAGATATTTCATGCCATTGTTTCCTTCACAGCCCCAGGAGCTGTTTGAAAGATGGGGTTTGGACTTTGTCAGACCTTTACAGGTAAGTGCTGCATGGCGATGCAAATATATAGTGGTAGGCATTGAGTATTTGACAAAGTGGGCAGAGGCCAGAGCACTCCCTGATAACACGACATTTAGTATAGTTCGATTTCTCTATGAGCAAGTCGTGACACAGTTTGGCATACCCATATCCATCACTAGTGACCGTGGAGTGCATTTTGTAAACCAGGTAATTCGGAGCTTGACAGCAAAATTTTGAATATTCCATAACTTGTCAAGCTCATACTACCATCGAGCCAACGGGCAAGCTGAATCTACAAATAAGGTGCTAGTGTCCATTTTGTATAAGACCTGTGGATTGGAACAAGGAGACTGGGAAGAGAGACTTCCAGTCGTACTTTGGGCATACCGGACCACTTACAAGGTGACAACCGGGCGCACACCCTTCCAATTCATGTACGGGTAGGAGACCATGGTATCGGTGGAATACACCGTACCAAGTCTGAGAGTGGCAGTAGAGAACCGGTTGGGAGACACAGAAAGTCCGAAGGAACGACTTTGTAATTTGTTGAAGTTGGACGAACGACGGATGACAACACAATGGGCTACTAAGGTGGCTCAACGACGGAGAAAATTTTGGCATGACAAACATCTTCGACGAATGAACTTCCGGCCAAGTCAGTTAGTTCTGAAATATAATGGGCGTAACGAAATCAAGCCTGGTAAGTTCAAGGTTCGTTGGCTCGGGCCCTATAAAGTAAGAAAGGTGGGAAACAATGGAGCTGTGAAACTGACCACCTTGGAGTACAGACCAATTAAGGAACGAGTAAACGGATCCAAGTTGAAAATCTACCACGAGAGGAAGCACACACCGTAGCAATCAGCATGTTGGGGTATGCCACTAAGGGAGATTGGACGATTGGCCAAGGAAAGGAGATTGCGGAAGATCCGATAATCAGGGAAGAGCCATACAGACGAGACCTGGATTGGGCCAAGCCGATGATGGATCCCGAGGAATGACTTGCAAGAAAGCATGTGGAGGGCATTGCAATACCCAGAATACAAAAGCACCTCACAAACGCATTGTTCGGACCTTCGGCTCTGTGGGTGAGAATAAACGGAGACTGGAGATGGAAGGCACCCTATGTAGGGAGAGGAGAAGGTTTTGTGGCTTATGACATTGACAAGGAGGCTGAGGAACAACGAAAAAGGGAGCAAGCAGCCAAGGGCAAGGTCTAGAGGAGTATGGTGCCACCTTGGGGCCATGCTTGAGGATGGTAATAAAAATAGATGATTTGTTTATCTCGGAAGGCGATGGGTACGTGGATCAACTTAACAAAAAGTGTCCCGAAAAGACAAAAAGCCCCGTACCGTCCTACTTCTAATGCATTATGGAGGGTAATACTAAATCTAGCAGGACCCCCAACGACAGATGGAGAAAAAGTTATATGATACCAAAAGTATGGAGGTCGATACATTGATAGAAGCTATAAAGGTGTGGGACTTGCGCCTCTAGTAGACAAAATATTTGAGTTAGAGTACATTGGAACTTGTTGTGAGAATGAATGCTACAAAACACCCCCGAGCACTTGCATGTGGCAATATGCCTCGGAGGTTAAGGTCCGGTATAATGAAGAAAAAGACATAAAGAGGGGACAAAGCGAGGAGAATAATGAACGCCGGAAAAAGCCAAAAGTTGGAGAGATAGAGGTAGAGGAAAAAGCAAGGACAACAAGGAAAAAGCACTTTCAGAGGTTTAGAGGCAAAGGTACCAAGGCTAAAGGAGGATGCCAAAAACAACCAAAATTAAAAGGTATGTTAGCTTGCAAAAAGTTGAAAATTAAAAAATTAAAATCGTTTAAAGTCAAAAGGAAGGAAATAAAGAGGAAAAAAAGTGGAAAAAGAGGAAATAATAGACAAAAAATAATAAGAGTGGAAGGAACTATGGCACATGAAAATAACAAAATAAAAGATGAGGAAAAATAGAAAAAATAAGATTGCCGTGGGAAAAGTGCTTTATAAAAAAACTAGAACATGGGAAAGTCTATTAATTGGGTGCGAAGAATCAAGAGTGCAAACAGAACCCAGGTGACTGGGAGCAAGGAAGAGGGGAGAAATTGGCCAAGGAAACATTGGAAGGAAGGTAGCACTACGGTATGGGAGCCGTATGAGAGAGGCAGACACAAGCCGTCGTACGTTGTACGAGAAGATTCAAAGAACATTGAGGAGGATTGTCATTCGTACATCGTACGGGCACTAGAGAAAGTTGCCATCCGTACGGAGTAGACTGTCATTGCGAGTCGTACGAATCAGGTGGTCATTGCCGTATGCATGTGGACTGCCATTGCTGGCATGGCCAACCATACACAACACCGTTCGGGGGAGAAGCTTCATCCGTACGCAGTACAGACTCAATACACATTGCACCCGTTCACCGTACTGTTACCAGATTCATTCTAGCCATAGGCTGTACGAGCTGTATGTGCACCAGACTCAACAAAGTCATACGCTGTACGAACGACATACATAGGAAGGCAGGAGACCGTACGGACAACATCACAAGAAGGCGGGAGCAGTAATTGGCGAGCTTTCGTGTTAGTACTTTGGTATGTTATAGGGCAGAAGTACTAGAGAGGGGTAAAAGTAAGGAAAATGGTGAAAGGAAGTTACAGAAACCCTAAAAAGGGTAGTTACAACATTCAATATAAAGCCAGAGCCATAACCAAAAAACTGTTACAACCACATATGGCGATTTCAAGTAAGAAGAAGGGAAAGACGCAGAAAGACAAAGATGAATAGGTTACAACACAACCTTATGTTTGAAAGTGTCATAGGAAGCGAGTGTAAGGCCTGGTGAGAAGGCACTCTAGAAAACCACCATTTGAAGAATTCACTCGGGAAAGCAAAGGTAGACAAAATAATCTTTATGCCTATTTTTAATCTGAGGGATTTTGAGCCTGTTTTATGCACTATGGTCCACGAGTATGATCAACATACACACAAGTCCACAATCAAATATTTTGATCAGCAGTGGTGATATCCCACTCACAAATATTTCAACAAGGTGTTTGGCGTGGCAAACAAAGGGCATTCAGCAACCAAACCCTCTTCAAAAATGTCTGCAAAAGACAAGAAATTGTTACTTCAGCATATATGTAGGTAGGACCTCATGGAGAAGCAATGGGACAACCTATGGAGTAGCAGTAGTAGCAGGGGGTTGAAGAAATCCTTTATAACTTCCCTTGAGTGGAGGTGTGTAATGGACTTGCTAAAAAGCAAGCTTACTGGAGCTAGCAGGGCATCCGATATTGCTATATGCATGCTAAGGTTGATGAATGACTTGAATAATGACAAGATTTACAATAGGGGACGATTCTTGTCTGAATGCATCAAGAATTTTTTGCAGCTTAAGCATAAAACCTTCTACATGCCACACCACTCCATTGCCTTATTCTTGGAGGCGCTACGGATCCAAGTAGCACTAGAGCACGTGAGGAAATTTGTTCCGACAAATCGGGTTGAACCTTACAAACCGGCCATGCATTACTGGCGCCATTTGGACACATTCACTCCAGGCAGCTTCGAACCACTCGGGAAAAGGGTCAGGCAGGAGGTTACCGCAAGCGTTGAGGATGGAGGGGAAGAGGATGACAGCTCCGAGGAGGGAGAGGAAGAAACGACAGCCGAAGAGACACATACACTTTCCTCTTCGGAGAGTGACTACTCTGATGAGGACGAGGATTTCCGCATGGAACCGTGCGGAAGGGACTGTACCAAGGCACAGAAGGCACAAGCACAGAAAGCACAAGAGGCACCAAAAGGGAATGAAGTAGGGGAGACATCGGAAGAGGTGGAGTTTGTACCCGTACGGGAAGGACCCCTACTGGGACTTGTGCCAGAAGAAACCGTACAGGAGGTGGCACATGATGACGTCCATGGGGTTGTACAATTGGAGGCCGTACGGAAGGAGGTGGCAAGACAAAAGGAGGCCGTATAGATGGAGGCCACATAGAAGGAGGTAGCACTGGGAGAGGAAGAGGTTGTACCTCAGGGAGATGTACTAGATGTGCCAGAAAGGCCACTTGTGCTTCTAGATTGGGGTGCAAGGAGATTACAGAAGATAGTATTTACTCGACCCCATCTTTCATCTAGGGCGCATTTAGTTCTAGTGGAGCAGGTACCACAGACGGAATTGGTTGATCTAAGAACACACAAAGGCAGGGCCCACCCCATTCGCATCACCACTTCACAAGGTGTAGAGAGAGCCCTTCCTCTTGCACTAGTGGTCAAACCTGCGCCTCTGGCTGGAGTAGTCACTCAGCCACTCGGGCACCTCCAACAGGAGTGAGTAGTCACGACAGCCAGAATGGTCACCACCTTAATACAAGAGACAATCACAACAGGGGAGGCAATGCCCATCATGGTCGGAATGGATCAGGAGGGATGCGATATGCACCCTATGGTACATGAGGTAGAGGTCCTTGGGATGATAGGAACCGATCAAGAGGGAGGAGATATGGATGAGGCCGATAGCCCGTTGGCAAAATTCCAGTTGGAGGTAGATAACATCCCGACACCCTCACCCACGCTACGGATGGAACAACACGCTGAAGGGGAGAGCAGGGAGGCACATCCAGAGACTGTTAAAATCGAAGAGGGAAGCAGCATAGGGCTACTCCCTCCCAGGAGGAAGTGACTGGATTTGGAGCCTCAACACAACCGTTTCTAGTAGAGCCGGAGGGCATGAGGGTAGCCACGTAGAACATGGTGGACTGCTCCGAAGACATGGGGCCAGTATCCATGGCAGCCAAGGCACTCCTCATATTCATGACAGACGAGTGCGAAAAGGAATACATGGAACACCTTAAAGCACAGGGTTGACCCAAGACGGAGACACCAGAGATGCTGGAGGCGTAGAGCACGTCACACACCTTCACAGGGCACATAGGGCACATAGGGATGATGAGTACGCTCTCCAAGATGGAGCAGACTTTCCTGGCAACATTTTTACAGCTACAAGGGGTGATATGCACATCTCGGAAGGTAGAGGAGGGTCATACCATGTTAGTACAGAGGGAGGTAACCTTGCAGAAGAGAGTGGGGGAGCTGGAAAACGGGCTGGCACATGAAGAGGTGGCTCGCGCAAGAAAGGACGAACTCCAAGCAAATTCCCAAAAGGATCTGATGGATGCCTTGAGGTTACTGAAGGCAGCACGAGAAAAGCAAATGATAGCAGATAGGGACCTACGGATCCTTCGCCAGCAGGTACCATGGGCCACGTCCACGGCTACTCTAGCGACGTCTTCTCACCTGTCCCAATAAATTTACTTTATGATTTTTGCCCCATTTTGTTATGTCGCTTGGAAGACAAGTATTGTGGGGGCGATGATGTAGATGGCAATTATGCCATTAGTAGTCAAATAATACTTTTGTTAGTTTAAATTAGTAGTATAATAAAATATTGTATCGAAGGGGTGTCAGTTGCTGACAGTTGGTAGACTTAACCAATCGTCGAGTCTATTTGTGTTTAGACTGGAACGAGATATGTGTTGTTGATGTATGTAAATATTAGGCTATGAACATATCTATCTTGCTGCCATATGTTGCATTGTGTTATTCTGTGAGATTTCTGGGTTGCTCATGTTATGTTATTTATGATCTATAATTATTCACAACTATCTGAATGATTACTGTGGCATCACATGGAACAATATAGCTACAGTTAGGCATCTAACATGGAGGATATCAGTCAAGTTATGTAAATGATAAAAATCATACGTCTGGCAATCCATTATTATTGAAATGTTAGAATTGATTGACTAGTCTTTGTTATTAATCCTAAGAAAATTGCATCTTAAGCTTATGAGTATATGAATAGTTAGCAAGCGTCAAACATAAAAGGGAGATATCATAACATCTAGTGCCTTGGATTGACCATGTCAATTTATAATTATCGATGCATTATCGATCAGAATGGTTGAGGAACATAAAGAGACTAATAATGATTAATATATAAAATAAGATTTATAATTGCAAACCATAATAAAACAGTAGCGACTAAACAAAATATAGACAAGATGATTGCTTAATAATTAGGTCTGAAAAATATGATTAAGGGAACTGGTAGTGATGATCACTAATTAAGGTGTTGGCTAAACATTTTGTAAGTCACTATGACTACAACTTACAAAATTGTGACTTTAGACAACGTTGAATGAGATTTCTCTCTCCTCTCAGTAACAGGGGAGGCTCCCTTCTTACCACAGGTGGCTTCAACAAGTACTTAACTGGAATTTCACAAAGGGGCGGTTTTCTTAACCAACTCCTCTTTTTTCAGGAATGATTTGTAAACAACTTTCCAAATTAACAAAAATGTCCTATTGCTACGATAATACCGGTGGCTTGGGGGTTGGTGTAAGAGCAACTCCAAAGACAACAATTTACTTTAATATTTTGGTGGAATAAGAACAAGAACCCAAAGTCTCCTGCAATTATTCCGAATTAGGATTCAACTAAAACAACTAGTAAGGCGCAAAGTCTCTTATTGGATATCCTCAAACTTGATAAAATCACCGAAAACGGAAGCTCAAAGTCTTCAGCCGTAAGTAATTACAGCCACTAATTAACTGTAGCAATCCTTTTTCTTGAAGCACAAAGTCTCCAAGAAACCAAATTGAACGCTCAAATGATTCACACAAGGTTAAGCTAAAACTGAATTCAATAAAGATTAACTAGTGCAACATAAGAGTACATTAGTCAATCTCAAGATTTGTAGCAGGATGTTTGGAAAATCTTGCTTCTTTTATTCAATCTAGAAAATTGCACAATGAAACTCAAAGTCTTCAAGATACAAGATATCCAAGCATAGCTCTCTTGCGAAAAACCAACAGATAAAAAGATACAATGGGCTCACTCCTTTATATAGGTGAGGAGTAGAGGAAAAGGTGGAGAAATAAAGGGAAACCCTTAATCGCCTTTGACTTATTCAAAAAATCCTATTTGACTTATTCAAAAACTCCTATTTGACTTATTCAATGTTACAAGGCCTAATGCACTTGAAACTTGATTATATGAGTCTACTATACAGGTAAAAGCTCCCTTGTATTTACAACTTGCTTATGCTCTACATGTAATCTGTCACAAAAACTACACTATTCCTATGAAAGCGTATGAAAAGGTAAGTGTCCGTGGCACTCGAGAATTATCTTCAGAGAGCATTCACAAAAGATTCGAATCTACTGAGAGACTCGTGTACAACCGCTGGATCCGGTGCGCCTGTAAGTTGTGCGATGATAGTTGTTTTATGAACTGTACCAAACACACCTAGAAATGTTGTACTCCCCAATGTTCTTCTGAAGATGGCTCAACAATACTTTGTAGCTTGTCAATTTGTCAATCGTGCTGAAACTAAAGTTATCCGCCTCAAGCTCCAAGCGAACAACTCTTTCGAACTCCGTCATAATAACTTCTTCCTCAATCAGTTCGCCATTTCAGCAACTGCTCTGCATGTGAGCGCCTGGAAACCATCACTGATCATGCGCTCCTGTCCACTTCACAAGTTGATGGATGCTTTCACTTTTGTCACTAATCCCTAGATGACCCGCTATTTGTTGATCATTAAGTCTAAGAATTCGTAGTACATATCCAATGAGGAAAGACTCCGTACTCACGCAGTGCATCTAGGTCAGTGTCTGGTATAGTTTTCCAGGCATTCAAATCCTCCTCCAACACCTTCAATTGCTGATTGAAAGATGTAAGGAGTCCATTCAAGCTCTTGACGGTCTCCTTGCTATGCCTTAATACCCTGTATGCATCTCGTATCACTTGCACACCCTGTGACTCCAAATGACCGTACCAGTCATCAATAGCCTTGGCCTTCTGCTCAAGTTGCTCAGTGTACTTGTTGGCCTCTTCTGGGAGAGAGGAAGAGATGGGATCAACTTGTTGTGAGGAGTTGTTCATCTTCTCAAGTGTTTCCAGAAGACGTGCATTTTCTTCCTTTAACCGGTCCTTCTCTCACAGTCTGTCGTTCTTTTGTGTAAGCAAAGTAACTGCATCTTGTGCATCTTGCTGATACCCCAACCGTGTTTGTTTGCCAAGTTCAACTCTAGTGAACTTGTAGTCAGCAGCTTGTAGTTCTTCGGTTCGCTTATCAACAAGCAGTTCAACAACTTCAACAAATTTGATTTCATGCTCATCCACCATGACCTTAGTAATTGTTTTTGCTTTTTTGTTCTGTGGAGTCTTGGATTTGTTGACCTGCCTGAAATCAAAATCTTTAGGTGAAATCTCCTATTTCTTCCTTTTTTGAGTGATAGAACTCAACCACAGAGGTAAAGAGAAGGAAGAAGAACCAACTGCTGATGTAGTAGCCATTGTAGTCATTGTTTCCACCCGTGCAATAGTTGTGACTATAGCAGGAGCTTCTGTCTGAACTCCTACTAGCATTGGCCACCTCCGTGCAATCTCAACCGTGAATTGCTCAAATTGTGCTGCTGTAGTGTCAAGCAATGTCATAGATGCATTTGACATGGAAGGAAATGTAGAGTATGCGTCAAACACATTCTCCAAGCTGTCATATTGATCCTATGATGTATATGCAGGAGCTACTGAGGAGATGGGCATGGCAGGTTTAACCATAGCAGGGTCCAAGAAGAATATGTACTGTGGAGAATGAATCCACGTTTGTATCCTGCGGGGACTTAGGAGACTCATCTGATACTGGTGCGGAATTCAGAAGTGATGTCATCACTGATGTGTCCATGGAACGAGATATCTCACGAACAAGTTCCTCATGCATCTCATCCTCACTAGATTCAACATGTATCCTCTTAGGTTCTACGACGTTAATCTCAGGAGCCTTGACTGGAGCCTTGCCTCCTTTGATGGTAAGCTTTGGGATAACTGGATGTTCAGATGTAGAAGTTCCATCCTTTCCTTTGCCCCTGATCTCTGACCTTGAGGCAATTAGACCTGCAGGATCAAAGCCTTTGCCTAGCTTAACTTTTACGCATTTGAGACCCTTCCTCTTCAACCAGATGTTCGTGTTAGCAAGGATGGGTTGAAATCTGTCCCAGATGGACATGCTCTCCTTCACTGACCATGAAGGCGACATAATAGATAAGTCCACATGATATCTCTTATAGTCTGGATCAAGGATATTTCCGTCATCTTCAACTGTGTTAGGAATCTCTGCCAAGTTGAAGTCCACTATTTGCTTTATAGTTAACCTGCAATAGTCTAACCTCCTGATATCAACCTCTATACGTAGATCAATCTAGAGGTCCTCAAGACGATGCACATGCACAAACCGCCTCCTCATCTTGTCTTTTAAGCCTCTCCAAGCAAAGAAACTCCTAGACATGATCTTCTTAAGAGTGATCTCTTGAAGCTCAAATTCCATGTTTTTGGTCTTGGGCACTATATCCAAGGAGTATCCTCTGATCCTGAGTGGATTATGTGAGGAAATCCCCACTCTAGGCCAGTGCAATGTTGATTGATATGATTGCACCGCCATTAGTTGCCTTGCCAACTCCATCAAAATGATCTTATCTATGGGGTAATATGGCAAGGTATAGGGTTCACCCCGGAAGTAGCCAACTCTAAGATACGTGAAATTAAGAAATCACAGAAAGAGGCAACCATACTCACAAACCTTATTCCAGGCCTCATCAGACACACACTTCTTAGGAAGCTCTTTATCAAATAGACACATTTAATGCCCAAAGAAGGCATCCCACACTCTGGGTAATGAGCTTAGCTTGGTCCCAGAGTGAGTTGTTCATAATAATCCCACACAGGGACTAGAGATCTATCTCCCTTGGTTGAGAGACCAGAAAATGACCCGAGGGCAGCAACTATGTATACTAGATAGGAGTTCATATAAAATGTGCAAGTGGTAACCACCTTAGATAGCTTCTCGCATAGGATGTCACTGATCATCTTCCCCCAAAATATCTTCTTCTTGGACCTGATTATTATGGAGATAAATTTGTACGTCCAGGGCTCAAAGTTATTGGATTGCTTGAGGCCCGTGATTCTGCTGAGCAATGTGATGACGTCATTTATCTCTTCCTTGAATTTTGACTGGTGCACCTCCTTTGGCCATCTTGACAAATTAGGCCTCTTGGTAATCAACCAGTTATCATTGATATACTTGATGCAAGGCTTACTGTCTTCATTCCACCTTTCAAGAGCATTCTCCTTTGATATATTCATGACTAGAGGAGTAGGTGGTACTCTGAAAATCCTGTCAATAGTATCAAGATCTAGGCTAATGATTGTGTTCCCGTCCTGATCCTTGATAGTTCTGGAAGGATAATCAAAATTTTTGGCACATGCTACAACAAATTCTGGCTCTGGCTCCAGGGCAGCCACAGGAAAAGTAGCAACTAGATGGATATAACTGTGTTTGGCAAGAAGCATCTCATATTTGGTTGAAGATTCAACCCTTTCAAGAAACTCTCCCATGTTCAGGTGACCGAGCTCTGTATGACAAATATCTTCAACATATGAAGTGATCTGAGAAGGAGAAATGGAATTTTGATACTTGTCGTATTGGTACTTCATTTTCTTCTTCTCTTTGCCCTTTGAAGGAACAACTTCTGACATAGCAAGCTTGTGCGTGAAAGATACTGTTTCATGGAAATTCTAAATGGTGAGTACATCTTCATGCGATGGATCCATAAAAGGCAAAAAATGCATGGATTTGAGGCTATGCAAGTATGCAAAAGGATTGGGAAGCTTTTGAGTAGTGAAGGACAAAGTATGTCAAGCGAACTTGGCTCTTCAAAAGAAGGAAAAGCTTAGAAACGGGTTTTTCTGGGATCACTAGTGGCATGTATGCGGACAGTAAGTTTGGAGCAAGAAAATGAGATGAAAATGTATATATATACAAAGAGGGAACTTATTCACTCATAGGTGGGGTTTTTATGTCACACTACAAGTCAACCAGAAAGCTCATAATGCGTATAAACGAGATTTTAAAGTCCATTTACAGCCTTAACAAAGAGGGGAAAAGTGCATGCAAAACAATTGGAAAAGTGGGCTTTTTAGGTTGTATTGCATGAAGGGAAAAACTTGCACTTTTGGAGTGATTCATTATTTAGAATGGGGGTTTTAATCCCGACTGCTTATACAAGAAAGATGAAGTTCTTGCATATGCAACTTTGGAGAATGATTTAGACGGAAATAGAAGGATCAACACTTAACAAAACAAATACAAATCTAAAAACAAAATGAGAGATTTGCATCAACATGAACATACCAAAAACATATACACAAACTTGAAATGAAAGCCCCAGAAATTGAAAAACAAAACTTACCTCTTCCTTGAGAAAGTCAAGGAAAACAATTCCTCCAAAAAACTTGAGAAAAATCTGAATCAAATCCAAGAGATTTTCGGATTTAGAAAAAGACTTAAAAAATGGAGTTATATAGGCCAAGAATTTGATTAATTCTCCCCACCAAATCAATGCATTTTCATGAGTCACTAAAAGATGTGTGACAATTGTTCACAATAGAGATTTGAAATGCAAGAAAATAGCAACTAGAAGACTTGTTCAAACTTGCAAATCGGAATTGTTTGCTTGAGTTTGAAATGGGGATGCAAATCAATTCAAAAACGACGCCGTAGAGAGTAAAAACACGGTTTGAAACCATGAAGTCAAGCTGCAAAATAACGTTATACCCTTGACGACCTTCTTGCTTGAAGTCACAGCTTGTAGACGCCTCTTTCTCTCCCCTAAACGTGTGAGTTATGCCCTAGACGGGCTTTGCAAAACACAATGCAACTTTAGAATGAGTTGCAAAGGAAATGACGGGTTTCTAAGGCATCGTCACCCCATACGAGCATGTAAATAAATGCTTTGAAAAACGCCGTCCTTGGTCTTTAAGAGAAGACGCGGCCTCTAAGGCTAAAAATGGGTTTAAAAAACCATGTTGCATATGCAACAAAGATAATCTTCGAAGTTACTGGCTTCTTTTAAGCCTTTGAACTTTTCGAAATCATATTCATAAGTTTTAAAACATGTACATCACCTTAAAAATGCCGTTTTTAGACTTTGATGGGCTAAGACAAAGGAAACACGCTTTATACCAGTAGTGACGGGTTCTTAAACATCCATTTCATGTTATAAAAACTCTAACATTTTTACTTCATAAACTTACAACAGGTTTTTAGAAGCCATTCACATATTATAATGTGTATCTCTTTTATGCAAATGCTTAAAAATCGCCACGATAAGGTGGAACAGGCTGTTTGAGTCCATTTACAGATTATAATATAAAGTTAAAAACCTGCAATGTCATAAAAAATCACCACCATTAGGTACATGATGGGTTTTAAGAAATGAAATACACATTCATACTTTATGTAAATCATGCAATGACCTCAAAAATCTCCACCCTTCCATATAGAATAGATGTCTTAACACATGGAATTTTAATGTGTATTTACAAGCAACTATTTAAAAGAGAAAACATGTAATCAGAGTTTAAAAAACCTACTCTTACATAATAAACTCATTTAAAGTATATACATCCTCAAGCGAATGTATCGAAATGGAGTTTTATTTCCATTTCACATGTAAATACACCCATAGTGTTATGCAATGACCAGCGGAAAGCCCACAAATGAAAGATTTTAATTAGAGAACAAAGATATGTAGTCAGGCTTAGAAAGCCCACCTGCTGATCACTTAAATCTTAAATATGTTTTGATAGACAACTCCGATTGAAGCCTAAGATTGCTCGAAACGAGCGGATTTGAAAATGCCACAATCCTAGGACGAAATCAAAACAAAAAACTAAGCACACGACTAACAAAAGTCAAGAAAAGACTTGAAGGTTGCCAAAAATCAAGTGCTTGCAATCAGAGAAGAAAAACCCATTCTAGCAAACATAATGGTGATAAGCTTGACAAAAACCTTCAAAAACGATGTTCAAAGGACATGAAATTAAGAACAATTCAAAGGATAACGAACTGTCTTCATAACTCCTCAATGAAAACACTGAATCTCAGAGGAAACGCCTATGAGTTCATGAGAAAATTGCGTAGGGTTGTCCAATTTTGTGATGACAAAATTGAGGACAACATAAGGAAAACCGATTTGTTATGAATAGATGTGTTCAAGGAAAGACATACCTTCTAACATCTAAATGTTGCAACCCCTCGACACGGCAAGGTATAAATCGATACTATTCCATCAAAGATCTGGGAATCAAGCAAAGGAAGAAAAGAATAGACAATGGTAATAATAATAAATATATAACAGTTTATATCTATAATCTGTGATCTCTGGTACGAGTGTCTTGATACATATTCATGATATTATTGTGACTACTCATTTAATTAAGTACTTACAGTTAATAAATGCATATGATTGATAAACGTACATACATACAATATCATACTTTTGAGATGAAATGCATCATGTTTATATTTAGTAATTGCTGATTCAA
The DNA here is from genome assembly GCA_018584345.1 of Thuja plicata. Lineage (NCBI taxonomy): Eukaryota > Viridiplantae > Streptophyta > Pinopsida > Cupressales > Cupressaceae > Thuja > Thuja plicata. The sequence continues at coordinate 1,027,083 of MU226563.1, forward strand.
TATCTGTAGTTTGATATATGGACATATGGAATATGTGGCTTAGGTAGAATATTACGTTTATTTATATTTCTAACTACTTTAATCAATCATGGTAAGGATGATGAGGTAGTCACTATTGGGAGAATGGTGATGAGGTCACCTTTCCAACCACGCCACCTCATGGTTGTGACCGGGGAGGCCCCATGAGCCAAAGGGGGACAAGTGGACTGTCTTTGGGCTTAGGAAGGATAGATTCTTGGGGCGCCCTATGGTGAATGACCCTCACATCCCTACCATGGTAAAAGGGTGCTCAATCATTTGAAGCCAGGTTAAGAGTGGCGAGATGAAGGGGAACGGTGATAGGACCCCACACTAGGTACACCACCTCATATGTACTGCACAAGCTACATGAGGCCAAGCGGGATGATATATCCGATCTTGGGCCTGTTGATGTAAGTTTTGTTACACTACATACAAAATCGAATACTTAGTATCTTGAGATGAAACACCAAATCTCCAACTCTCTCTTGAATAAGATCATCTCTCATGCTAAGCTTGCAAAGTAAGATCATGAAATGACTTCAACGTTCCTTCAATTGTGAAAACTTGCTCAGTGAAATAATGTGATTTGCTGGTAATCACTTAGGGGACTTATGGTATTCATTCAATGGATATCAACTGCTTGCACTTCTAAAAATTTAGCTTCACAATGTGCAATGAAAATATAGTTTTGATTTCCAACTCTCACTTCAACTTAAACTTAAACTTAAACTTAAACTTGCTTTCTACTTCTATTTCTAACATTGAATGGAAGGCAGTATGGATGACTTGGACTCTACTAGATGCGGTTTTATCAACGACTTCCACCCACCTAGTGCAAGCTTCTAAGGTATACTCGAATGTTTTTCATATCAATATCTCTCCTCTTCAATCCCATCAATGGATGCAAGCTAAAGATTGAATATAAATTGAAGTTAAGTGCAATCACTAGCTTACCACACAAGGCACTCTTACCATCAACAAGAGGCTAGTGGCCTAGTTTTGTTTGAGTCAAACAAGCAAACATCCACAATTTCTTTCATTCAACTAAGCTATTTCTAAACAACATGAAATGATATCTATTCCTTGTGAGGGTTGAAGAAACCATGCAACACTTCAAAGCAACATTAAGTAATCCACCATGAAAACCAACAATGAATTATCAATCACTTTGATAGCATTAAGCAACAATTTGATCAAGTCCCTCCCTTAGCTAGCCTACCTCTACTTCTAGCTCTCTTCTCCTACTTTAACGAGTTACAAATGAGAAGGCCTTGCCCTTTTATAGTTGCTCAATTACATTGAAGGGCCAAGATCGATTTGAGATCAAGGGCCAAGATTAATTCCTACAAACCCTAATTAGGTTTGCCAAATTGTCTACCAATTACATGAGGGCACCACATTGTGGGCCAATAAGAAAATTACAAAGCTTTTGATAGCCAATGAAAAAATTGTACACTTGGCATACTGTGATTGATTGCGCTTGAAATTGGAATTTTCTGGTTGGAGAAGATAGCTAGGTGCCACCTCATCATCCTTATCATGTAGACTTGATCAATATTCTGCTGAAGAGAAATTATCTCTTGATACTCAACATGAGCAAGCCTTTGATTGTGATGGCAAATTGCCAAATCGTTTCATCTTCCAAAGTTTCCTCATCCTGATTTCAAAATCTTCTTTTTGCTATGATTTGAACTTGATTGTACTTTAAGTTATATTTTATATAAATACTGTTAGGATGTTTGAGATATGTTTCAGCTTCATGGGGATGTCTTTGAGATGTGGGAACTTGGAGGGGACGTCACCCCATTGTGCCACCATCATTGCTCGTGTCTCAATGACATCTTCGAGATATCCCTTGGTTTAGATATGTGAGATGATGTTCTCTTTCTCAAGCAGCCACTGGGGTACATCAACTTTTCTTGTACTTGGTGTCAAGATCAAGTACTCTCCTTTGCTCACAATTTAGACTAGGGGTGGATGTACATTGCCTATTTCCTTTGCCTAAAGCAGCATTTACTATTTGTGTTAAGAGAGACATTCAATGCAATTATCTTCCTCTTCAGTTTGTTTAACTAGACCCTCTTAGTTTGGGCAGTTCTCCTCAAGAATTCATCAAACCCTTCATTGGATCATTCACGGGATTGGTAAGTACATTGGCAGTTGACTTTGATGCCAATTCTAGCTTTGTTCTGCATTTCCTCATATCTATTCGAACTTTTTATAATGGTCCTTCCTTTCATAAGATTGATTTGTAATCTATGGCATTTATACACTTTGATGACTTGGCAATGGTTTTTCCATTTGGTTCTACTTGATACTTAGTGGCATTTGTATATTTTGTCTTGACAATGGTTTTTCCATAATATTCTACTCAAGAGTCAACACTTATTGGCATTTGTACATTGTGACTTGGCCATGGTTTTTCCATTTGGTTCTACATGACATTTATTTGCTTATATCACTTCCTATATTTAGTTTAAAATGTTAGAGTTTTCTCCTTGCACTTTTGATTAGCTACTATAACTTACTTTGTTTCTGAGTCTGTTGGCCTACTTTGATCATTCATTCACATTAATATAAATTTCTTTTAATTTTTCCTCAAATATTGTATGTAATGTTGCTTGATGCTAAATTCATTCTAATTGTGTAATTGAAGCCATTTCCATTTGTCATATGATGTTTTGCGCACCATTTTGTTTCAATGTTTCATTGACATTTATAAAGTTTTATGCATTCTTCCAGGATAAACTATTGATGTTTCGCCTCATGGAGCTAAAGGATGTCTTGGGTCGTATTGGCATGACTAAGCAAGGGAGAAAGCAGGTCTGAATTTATTTATAGACTAGTTTTTCAAAATTATAAGCATCTAAGGAGGGCCATCCTATTTCTTAAATACAACTTTTAATTCTGTTGCTGCCTTATGTTGTAAAGAGTTTATAGTCTGAGATTGGAGTCCCATTTTTCTGCAGTTCTAAATAAATGCTCCTTTTTTGCTAAGATTTTTCAGTTCTAGTTTAAATTTTTTGTTTTGGGTCACTTACAACATTCGGGTTGTGAAAAACAGGTTCTCAAAGACAGAATAATGAATTTGCTTGCTCCTCCTGATTTACAAGGTCATAAAGCTGATGTATTTCCTTTTGTTTGAGAACCCTTATATTTTAACTGTTTGGCTTTTTTAATTTTGAAGTTCCTGAGAATTATATTTTAGTTCAAATTCATCTATTGGATTTATGTCCTAATTATGAGTACAGTTCAATTTGCATATAAATAATAATAAATCCTCATATTTTATTGTTTGGTTTCTTTGTTTAGACATTTACAAGAATCATATTTAGTTCAATTCACCTATTATACTAAAGCTCTTATTGTGAGTTTAGTTCAATTTATATATGAAATGCCCCCCTTATACTTAATTAAAATGTAACTGCGTAAAAATAATAGAATAGGTATGATACTCCTTTTGCTTTTTATCTTTAGAATGTGAATTTACCGTTATTGGTGCATGGTTATTGTAGCAGCTGTGTTCTCTCTAGATATTTTTAGGCATTTGTAAAAGCATCTTGTTGAATAGATAATAGCGAGGTTCTTTAATGTTTTTATTTCTTTTAGATTCTTATTCATATAATTACATGATACTGGACTTCCATTGCAAAACTGGCTATCTTCCTGTTCCTGCTATATTTGATGGTTGATGGCAGAGTTTCTTTTAATTGACAAATGATCTTTGCGGACTTGATATTCCTTAAATGAGGTTTGTTATCGGTGTTTTCAGGATGATTATTTGCTAACATATATTGATTGGTTATTATTATAATCTTTGAGATCGTTGTCAATCGTTTTTAATATTAGTTTTCTTAAGAATATTATTTTCTCATATTGATAGGATGGAAATGTTTGTAAACAACCAAATGGTGTGAAGTTAATGGCAGGGTTTAGAAAGTGGGTGGGTAGAGCATGACTGGCACATGCAATTTTAGGGAGATAGAGTTAAGAGGGTCTTTGGAAAGGTTGAAACATGAAGTTTATTATAGCCCAAGGTTATGAAAGCATTTATTATTATTGTTCATTAAACAAGATCTTATGACAATTTTCTTAAACATTGCTTCTTGTATACATCACAATTCTAATATATCCTTGATCAAGATTTGTTATAAAAGCTTTCTAGGCTTATATGTTGTGATGAGCTAAGTTGCTAGTTCAAGTATTTGCGTTGGTATGGGAAGTAGAACCCAATACAACGGTACGACAATTTTTCCCCTTTGGGTATGGGTACGGGAATGTATGTATAACATGTTCAAAATTTTAAATTTAACTATAAGAATCAGGACAATGGTACTCATAACTCCCATTAAATAAAATATTTAAATACCTCATATTAGTATTTTGCAAAAAAGGAAAATACTCATCTCAAAATGTCATTATACAATGAAAATTCAAATTCCAATCGATATTTAATAGTCTTGATATTTTTCATCAAAAGCATCAATGTCAACATTTTGCACAATTTCATTTGAACCACAATCAACTCCATTGCCACTCTTACGAGGTGTGTCAAGTGCAGAAGCTGCCTTACATATAGAGACTTTGGCAAGCTATTCAATTGAAGCATCTAAATCAGCACCCTTGGGGGTTAGATCCCATTTTTCGCCACACTCTGATTGTATTCAAGTTTCTTAAGTGACAAGAGACGAAAGTTATATAGACCAAATTCTCTCTTTTTTTGCACCCAAGCAGTTGTGCTTGACCAAATGGAGAAAGGAGTATATACTCCGATTCTGCTCAGTTGAAGAACTTGCAACATGTTGAGTTTGCAATTTGCATACAACATTTAGTCACAAACATTTGGAATTCATTGCTCTTTGTTTAGATGTGTTTGACCGACTCAATTTGTGTGCCAATCTTTTGCAATATCTGTGATGTCCCCCATCTGAAAATAGGATATAATAATAATAATAATATAAAAATATAAAATAAATGAATAATGATAAATTATAATATAATATAAGTAATTAGGGATCATTAAATTTAATACCATTCAGCACAACAAAATGCTTCCAACGCATAATCCAAAAATACTAAGGATCAAATACCATAAGTCGAAGAGTGTATTACAACGTGGAGATCATAAGCAAACACATGGATATTATTATCGAAGCTATTAAGAAGGGAAGGGTAAGAAGGAGAAAGCAAGAATTGTTTCCAACGGAAGGAAAGGAAAAACTATGAACAAACCAGCCTAAATATCATCATCATTAGTGTAATGTCCCTTTGTTTGAGCTAGTCACGTGGATATGAGTCGTTAGCCCATCTGCCATGGTCCCAAGGGCTAACTTGGACTTCAGAGGGATCTTGAGACTATTTGGCCTAGATAAACTCAGTATCAGGCCGAATAGAGTTGTTTGTGGGTGTTGTGGGAGGAGATTACTGTTTTTAGTAAGCCGACACGTTCACCTTTAACGCTGACATCTTCCTCCCTGTTGGAATACACAACCAGGAAGATCTGGACGCCACCTCTGTTTGAATTCCATCTTATGCAAACTGCTTAACAGTTATACGGGTGTGACTGGGCGTCATTGGTTATAACACAAGAGTGTTAGGATATTGGACAACAATGAGCTATGTCCGTTTGTGAGCACTGAGCACACGGGAGGCTTCGATGACAATCAAGTCTACCACGGGTGTACACGTCTGTTGCTAGGCATCGGACGTGGGCATTGAAACAACAACAGGTCGTTTCCTTTCTGCTGGAACGACTCACCACAGGGAGCCGCCTATCGTGGAAGAAGATACTCGTTTGGGTCATCCAAGAGGTGCCTGACGCTATGAGAAGGTCAGGAGTGTTGGCGTTATGGTCCCCTACCAACACTGTGGGTGTTGCGTGAAGAACCAAGCTGGAAACGATAACTCGACCATAGAAGAAGTTTGGTATTGGATGTGGTGATTACAGGGCAAGTCTTCTTTTTCTTCAGGTTGGCAGTGCGTTCTTTCTCTGTATTACAACACAAATCTGAACATTACTATTATTTTTATGGAGTATAGACATGTTGATACGTAACATGATTAGGTGAGCAAACTGTTCTTGTTCTTTTCCCTTTATCTTGCTGGAAGTTAAAATACGATATGTATATGCTTAAAATTCATTCCTCCAATTAGCACTGCAAGCAAACTGTCTGTTAAAATATTACTATGAGAATGGAAGCATAAAACGACAGTTCTGGCCAAGCTTATTTCAGTGGTATCAGAGCTTCAAAATCTTACAGCCTGTGGGAGAGGATAAATTTCCTTGAGACTATGCAGTATGGAAAATGATTAGTAAGAACGCAACATGACACCACTCCGTATAATTTCCGAAACACAAGAGCCAGGAATAATAGGAATCAGAATAACCAAGAGGAACAATCCAAATCATCAGTACATGTTGAGATAGAGGACAGTCATTCTGAGACTACGAAAGAGATTTTCTTTGATCAGGTGTACAATATGGGTGATAAGAATGTAGATCCCGGCGAGGCCATGACGAGGCAGCTCCTCGATACTCTAGCTCAAGGACATCGTATGCAACAGGAACAAAATCAGCGAATGGAAATGATGATGCAACTTATGGCCAGACAAATGGGAGTCAACATGAACAATAATGCAGGTGATAATAACGAAAGGAATAATGGGGGTAATCAGGGTGATCAGAATGGGTTGAATGGCCAAAATGGGGGCGCATAGGAGGTTGATAATTTTCATCAAGCACCAAGACCAGCAAGGACTGTATGCTCTAGACGCATTGTCCCTAATTTTCCACCTAGAATACCAGTTCAGCAAGGACAAGAACCGCAGATTACTGATTTACAGGTGCAGTTTAGGAGGGGCTGGGAAGCTGGAGGTGAGGATTTTATGGCAAATATCACCTTCCGTGAATACATGGATGTGAGGCTTAAAGCACATGCCTAGAACTGGTAATAAAGGACAACATTTTGACTTACAAAAGAAGGTTAGTAATTTGACATTACCTTATTTTGATGGGTCTGGCAAAACTACCGCGAGAGTTTGGGTCTAGAAAGTGGACATGTATTTTCAGCTGAATCCGATGCCAGAGGAAGAAGCCATAAAATTTGCAGCATTGCACATAGATGGATTAGCACATGAATGGTGGCACCATGGCATGATTACAATGGGTCACAATCATATCACTTCGTACATCGATTTCACGGAGATGTTAATCGAAAGATTTGATACTAAGGATACAAAGTTACACTTTAAAGAATTAGCACAGCTGAAACAAACAGGTACTGTGGATGCATTTATTGCAGATTTTCAGAGGCTATCGGTTGTGGTCACAGATTGTTCACCTAGGCGATTAATTGAGGTACACCCGCCTGAGTTTGTGGAGCTCGAAGTGAAGGAGGATTTGATCCTCATTAATTGGTCTTTTACTTGATAGAATCAGGAATTGGGTTGTATAGAGTTAAGAATTAGTGCTGTATTTGATTCTGCAAGAAAAAGTACCAAGATAATGCATCCTTGGCTGCAATTACAGTGATGCGCGGGGAACGAAGGATTTGGTCAATATAGTTTTGTGTGTTCTAGGGAATAGTGCTTGTAATGGCAGTCTAGAAGGAGGTTCATCAAGCCCCACTTTGCTGCATACGTGGCCGTAATTGCAGTGATGTAAAAAGAGCTAGGGATTTAATCAGAATATTTGAGTGTAATATTAGGGAGCAGTAATGGCCATGGCATTCCTAAAGGAGGTGCATCGAGGTACGATGTTCCTGAAATGAATTGCTGACTGGTTGCTAAGAAAATATGGATTGCTGTCCCCGTAATATAGAATTTAATTTAAGGTTTTTCCTAGGTAAGTCGTTTGTACAAGTAAAAACAATGCAAGTAGGTACATGGTATGGTTTTACACGGGTTTTCTTGAGTGTGCTATAGCTATGAGGGCCAATACCATTGAAATCTTCCAGGGTGGGAGTGACCTTCCCAATTGTTGTGGTTCAGATAAGTACTTAACATATTATGATTATAAGAGATTAATATCAGTAAATGAGATGGAGTTGATTGAATGAAATTCTTTAAAGATGTAATTTGTTACTTTTTTCATTTTTGTCATATTCATATTCTTAGATACCAATTTATACATTAACGATGGTGTTCTTAATATGTGCGAGCCTTAAGCTTGTTAATATTGACAAGTAAGCATTGCTGTGCATTTGAATCTTAAACTATATATATACTTCATAATATTTAAACTTCTATAATAACATGAATAAATCCTCTGCCACATAAAATTAATGCTGATGTATTAATCTTCTTGAAGATTTATATGCCCTGTTTTTGTGTTTATTTCTGTTTCCATTTTTGCTTCTGGTAACTTAGCTGTATTTTAGCAATGCTTTATATATTAAACATTAGTATATGAAGATTATGTGCTTGCAATCATATATTGCATTGTTAGAACTGTCATACTGCAATGTAGCTATCAGCATAGAAATTGCTTTTTCCATGTTTATATGGATGATAGTTATTCATATCTATTTCCTATTGACAGGATTCAAATCTAATGTAGGCGGTGGAAAGCTAATTGCCATTGGCAGGGAGGAGGTTGCAAAAATTATTGATGATATTTTCAGGTTGTTGCAAGCTCTATAATTTCTTTTCAAGGTTGTAATTAAAAAGGAAATAAAATACAAGTTCTAAATATTTCAGGAGGATGTTACTCAAGAACATGGAATTCTCCTGGTAAATAGTCTCACTGATATTCCAACCACCTTTACCTAAAGAACTCTACACATTGGCACATTGACTTTCTTTTTGTTTTACGTTATTGCACTTACCAGAAGAATAAAATTGATTATAAGCATACTGATTGCTATCACTGTCACATGGTATCCTTGGTAAATGGAAAATGGAAAATGCCATTCAAAAGGTTTAAAATAGGAATGTGGCAAGCATGTAGAAGAATTAGAATTGATAATTCTCTAAAAGGCTATCTTCTTATGAGTGTTTGGCCACATAGATGTCTTAGAAATAATACACTATGAAATTACAGTCATATTTTGCCTTCATATCAATTGTGTCCATGTTGTTATGGATGCGGGGATGCACAAATTATGGGTGGTCAGCACCTACTTTTAAAATCTATATATCTATCTATATTATGCATAAACAACTACAAAAAATTTATATCATATTGAACTTTTTTTGGAACGCATGACTAAAATAGATCTTAAGTTTCAAATTTAGTTGAGATCCAAGCTTTGCAAATTTCATAATTCATAATTCATAATTGACAATCTCATGGTACTAATGTTGTTAGTAAATTAAATTACACCATATTATAATACTTGGTCATAATCATAACTCACTAAAGGTTCATCCCTAAAGAGGGAGTCGTTGAAATTAATAGAAGGTGAGGTATCATCATCTTTGACCAAGGTATTTGTAATGTCCCCGTTCAGGAATTAGAGACAGAACAATCGATAAACGATCACATAAGTTTAAATTAAAGATACAAACTTATTCCTCACCTTTATTGTGAGTGGTGGAAGAATATAGTGTCCACTTTCATTTCCAAACAATGAATACGGAACGACAATTGATTAAGATAATTCTTACGTAGAAGAGGAGGAGACAATATGCCAGATCCATACTTGAAACTTATTCAGATGGCCTACCAATTTATATATATACTTAAGCAAAAGATGTTTAGTGGCAAAGGCATGAGCCAAGACCATCGTCGACATAGTTACAGCAACATGCTTCAGTACCATATTCAGAGATGATATCATTATGATCCATGATCGGGTGTCACTGCCGATCCACAGATAAACAATAATTCATGGTTATAATGATTACTCATGATAATCTGTATGATTATTGTGAGTAATTAAAATGTCTACAGCAATGGATACTTTCTGCATTTGATCATTTTATCATAAAATACAATTAATCTTAATCGTATTGCATTATCGGTTCACAATAACTGATCAACTTATTGATGTTAATTAATCAAGGCAGCAAACATAACAAATGAATGCAACGGTTCACAGTGCCCATTCAAATATTATATATATTCAATGCCGATAGGCTATGAAGGATGTCGATTGAAGAATTGATTTTATATTTGTTCCCTTGTGGACTTTTCACTCTATTGAGCATACGGTTGCTATCGCAACCATATAGATATATTCAAAGTGTAAGTAATCTACAACAGATCAGAGACGACACGATACAGATCATAATTATATTTCTATATCAGAGACGGCTCCAAGGAAATAGCATATTCCATAAACACTTCAAAGAATATCAGAGATGGCATAGTGCCAGTGATCTCCCTATTATTGCAGCATATAACTCATTGTCTATCAGAGACGGCTAGCAGGGAATGTGCACGATCTACATTGTCATATCAGAGACAACCATAGAATCACATTGAGATTCGAACTATCATTGCAGACATAGCTCTGTAAGCTTCTTGTATTCCATTGTGGCATTGGAATTACAAATTGTGAATATAACATATTATCCATCTCAGTTCATTGTCATAGCATTGTACATTACACAATTGCTGCTTTACCATATCAATTGCATCCTATTTCATTAGTTCCTTTTATCCATTATAGCATTTGGAATTACCAGTCATATATCTTTTCATTGTTATTGCATAGCGTTTGCAGACATTTGTAGAAAGAATCAGTAATTCCCGTAGTGTCCTAATATTTATAAAAAAGGGGACATTACAGTATTCTCATGGGGGAGGCACATATTAAGAGAAGAGTTAAGATCAATCCTCAACGCTTTTCCCCAAAGAGAGAGATCATTGAGAGAAGGGTTAAAACCATCTTCTTGCACCAGTATGTCCTTATGAGCAAGAGAAGAGGGGTGTGGTGATATAAGAGAAGCCAAAGAAACGTCACATGCATGAAATTGATTCTTTTTAGTGCTGACATAATGCAAAGGCGATTTGATGGAAGGATGTTGTTTTATCTCAAAATTGACAAAATGGTTTTGAGACAATGCCCTGAAAAGTTTTGCAACATGAAAAGAAAGAAAGCAATGCATACAAATCAAATTAAGATACATGAAAGGTAACAACAATGCATGAAATAAAAGAACTTTTTGTACTTTTTAATCAAAATGCAAGAAGGAAGGAGATACAATATGCAATTTTTATGTCTTTTTTAGAAATGAATGATAATGACATGCTAAGACTACATAATCAAAAGTATGTAAGATTGACTAATGCAATGTATACAAATAAGATCTAGACACCAAATCACGATGAAAATGTCATGCATTAGGCTCACTAAAATGTAACATAAGATAATAGGGACCACTTGTTCAAATGGGTAAACAAATTATCCTATGGGTTCTATTTTCTATATTGCATTGGAAGGAAGATGACTCACTAGGCTCAAGAGGATTTAAGCACTGAGTGGGTGCAATGATCCTTCACTAAATTGAGGGTTGATTAGGAGAATGTGATTAAGAAATGCAAGATCTAGGGGTAGAAAGGAAGACAAGATGAGTTTTGAGATGCACAGACTTACATAAAGCAGATAGATTAGTTTAGATACCAGAAACGGAATCCATAGGATGCAATTGACCCGTAAAATCAATTTGAAGCAAATTTGGAGGAAATATGTTGCCTTGGCCGACTTGTTCCTGGGAATAAGTCGTTTGAGCTGACTTGTTCCTTGCACTTTTCACTATTTTCAGTCGCAGATTGTCTGGGAGGATCTGAACTTCCCAGATCTGATCCGGTGCGAGTGCCACTTGTTCCTACACACATAAAAGAGAGGAAATGTTGTGTAGAGAGAGGGGTTTGCCTCAGTAAAACCTTGATTGAGGAATCAAGCTTTGGAATGAAATGAAATATGCTTGAAAGGAAAGTATGTTGATATGGAATAGAAGCTAGATCTGAATCATAAATTACCTTATACCATGATGGCTTAATGCTTCTCTAGATGTAATCACAAGTGTTAACGCAATAGCTTTGACCTCACAGAAAAACCTAAGAGGAAATCATGAAAAGACAAGCCTTGCACCATGAATGTTGTAGTTGGCCACAATGTTTTATGGAGAGAAGGGTAACGAGTTGAAGACTTGAATGAACGAATGCTTGAATGCTTGGATGTATGTGGATGGATGCTTATGAAAAGATCTTCTTCCTTGATAGTGGACTCCCTTGCTTGGCCTTCAATGAGGGAAAGAAACTGTCAGAGCCCTTATAATTCTGTCTCAAAGTTTAATCACAATTCACTGTTGAAGGTAGCGACGAGAGGACAAAATTGAAGACATTTGATCGTCTCAAGAGATACATTGCATCACTTGAGACAATGGTTGATTATCTATTATCGAGAAGGATTCCTCCCTGGCTAAGGGGGAGTGTTGATTTTATTGTAACTGTGGTAAAAATCCACAGGCTGACATAGATATCACAAAGGTTGTGATTATATTTATATTATTATTACGAGATGATATAATTATATTATATGTGAAAATATACTTATATTGTATAATTATTATGTTGTATGATGATATAATAATTAAGATAATATTATTATATTGATAAATATAATTATTGATAATATATTATATAAATATATAAGAGTGGTGTCCCTTGGTGAAAGGGCACCTCTTGCATATATAAAATGAGATATGTGATCTCATTCAAATACACTACAATTGAATAAATATATGTGCAGCCTAGTATATCACAGGATGCTCAGGGGAGACGATAGATGTTCGTCTTTGGTTGGAGGGCAATGATTATGCCCGTGGTTAAACAAGCCTAAAACTAACATGGTATAAGAGCAAAGCCTGGGAGGAATAATCAGGCACAAAGAATGGTCTGGGAATCCATCAAAGTAATTCAGAATATTTTGTCGTTGTTGATCAAAGCAATTCGGAATACTTTGTCGATGTTGATGAAAGATTGAAAGCCAAAGTTATAGCCGAAGTTATGTGTGGAGCCATGAATGAGTATTTTATTGGGCTACCTTTTATAATAATTCCTGACTATAATGGAGAGAAAATATGTGTCGTGTTTTCCATCTGAAGTATGTCGTAGAAGAAATAAAGATTATTAATTGTGAAATTATTTTTGTGGCCATCTTTGGAGCTTGATTAATTATTGATGTAAGATTTAATGGTTGCAGAACAACGTTTGGAAGTTTTTTTGATATATTTGCTGATGCTTTTGTTCCCGTGTTTGAATAAATAATTTGCACCAACGTACTATATTATCACCTGTCTACTATATTGCTATGATATTGGGGAGTTAATTTGAATGTTGATTATCGGGAATAAAGTATGAAAGATTTTTTTTTCTTCAGTTTTTTCATTGGTCGAACCTTCTCACCATTAATACATTTTTCTATGCATGTGGAGATCATATATTGTGGAGCGCGGGAGTTATTTCTAATCACGTTGGAATCCTGCAGTGGTCTTCATATTGAAATAAACATTGGAGATTTGGTTGGTGTCAAGGACACTAAATGCTTGGTTGTTGCTAAGATCAAAACTATCAGGACTCTTATGTTAAACTTTGCATATCAGGATATTTTCCAAAGCAAAAGAGTGATTCAAAATTAAAGCCAGAAATGTGCAAACTAAAACAACAACACATGGTTATAATGATACATGTCAAGCGATACATCAAAAGCAATAAGAACTTTTAGAAAAATAATGAGAAAAATGATGTTTAGAACGAAGAGACGATGCTTTGCTTGAAGATGAAATACATGGAAAGGTGTGGCGGTTTGTTGTTAGAAGTTGGTTGGAACTAATGACAACTTCTTAACCATCTACAAAGAATTTTTATATGTACACTCTTTCATTCGATAGAAGTGTGTGAGCCATGATAATATAAGTATCGATAACAATTCAAAGATTTTTTTTTTAAGAAAGAGAGGTAACTGAAAGTGGGAATCAGACAAGTGTGTTCAAAAACTATTGAAAACAGAGAAGGATCTCATGCGTTTGAAAGGTGTATCCATTTAATGATTGAAGACAAAGTTTGTTAATAATCATATCCTGATATGTGAATATGACTGTGCGGTATCATGAGACTGTACAGACACAATAAGAGTTGATCTGAGACAATAAGAATTAGAAACAATTTATCCAACCAATAAGAGTTGATCTCCATAGTGATATGCCAACTCGAAAACCTCTTCATAGGACCCCTAAGGTTCCTTTGTCAAGTAAAGGGGAAAACCTCTTCATAGAACATGACATAGGTGTGCATCATACTTCTAATCCTTATCTTATTATGGAAAAAATACATCTTAATTTATAAACTTTGACAACTTCCAAATTGGTTGTAACTCGCATTCAAACTTAAGTGAAAACACACGTCTTAAGATCAAATTTGCAAGCTGGTGCAATTCGAAAGACTCCAAGTTTTTATAAAATGATTATAAAGGTAGTCCATGAAGAGTTTGAAAATCTCTATATAATGAAACTTAGCTTCAACAAGAAGGCTCAATATTTTCAGCTTCAAGGAGAAGCTCTTCAAAACTAAAACTTCATGCTTCCAACTTTTGAAGTTTGAACATTTTAAATTATATCATTCAAATATAAGCTTTTCCTTCACTTATAATGTCCAAACATAAGTCAAATATAACATCATTAATACTTTAATGATTTGACTTTAATATAATCCACAATATAATTAATTAAGTCAAAGTTAATTAATTAATAAAATAATCAACCCAAGCCAATCCAACTGCTCTGCTCCGTCAAGACAACTACTCGGACACCCCGCCAGAAATGGAAGCTGACAGAAAAGGACTTACTATAAATAGTAAGTTCTCAACTAGAGACCCTCAAATCAAGCCATTAGCCCACGAGGGTCGCAATGATGAGCTAACAATGGCATGTTCCAGACACCTAAAATGGGGACATCACACTTCCTTTTCCCTGAACAATTTATAGCTTCAAGAAAATAAGAGCCCGTTGTGCTAGTGACAATAAGATTGATGAGTGGACAATGTTTGATATCAGTGCACCCATTCCTGATAATGGAGCATCCATCCCTCAACCATGTCTGTCTCATATCTTGCATCAAAATACTCACTTTGGAGAGTACTCTGTATCAAGAAGGGCGGTGCGTAGTTTTGTTTCTCCAGGTGGTACAAATGAGGGAGCAGCAGCATAGATATCTTTGCACATTTGTTTAAAATATGATGAACGTGACACATGGAATGGTATATAGCATGAGGAAAAATAAATTTAGTAATAGATGATTCAGCCACCTCTTTTTCTTGCAAATTAAACAAATCAGCAACATTGGCATCTCTTTTACTTCTCTTTCCCTTTCCTTTTGTAGAAGTAGGAGTGGGTGTGGCACTTTCTTTCCTACGAGAAGGATGGTCAAAGGCATACTAGGTTGCACATTCTCTATTGAAGTCCCTGATTTTAATTTGTCCCCCTCCATGTGCAATCTAGTTGCCTCAAGTTTTTGTTCTTGTGTTATTTTTTTGCAACCTTTAACCCCTTGACCACCTATGCACAAAAGATGGCAATAGACTCTAGTATAGCTGCCATAATAGTGTTTGTGGCACAAATGACACTCCCATTCGCTACCAACCCCAATTTTTTTTTTCTTATCTTTGTCTACTCTTGTGACAAATTGAAGGAGAGGTTTCTTAGGGTTGAATGGGCCTATTGAAAACTCTTTGAGGGCTTGGGAAGAGCACTCAAATGGGTTAGAGGTTGCTGCCCCTGCTACATCCACATTTTTTGAAGAACCCTCTATGACTTCTCTAGTACTAGGTCTTTGTCTTTGAGATGTTTGAGTTTCTTGCATTACAATATCCATGCTACCACTACTCCCCTCTCTCACTGCTGCTCATGTGATGTCCCCGATATTAGCAAATAAATCTGATAATTTTTGTATGTTTGGCTCGGATATTAATTTTATTATCTCTCGCGCCCTTTTTATTTTTATTAGTTTAGCATGTTGGCCATGTCCGCATCTTTTGTAATCCTTCGGGACATTTCCCTGTAGGTATGCGAACTTGGATTTTATTTGTTATTGCAAATTCCAAGCGGAGTTCTATTGTATACCATTTCGGAAATGAAAGACCCTCCCTATTTGGTACTTGCAGTTTTGGTGGGAGTGACTCCTCACCCTATTTTGCTCTGTTCTTGTTCTGAATTATTTGTAATCTGAAGTACCATCATTATCCTCTTGCTTGTGCGAATCCACTTTGCGTAAATCCTTTTTTCACTTGTGCTTTGTGTCTTTGCTTTGTATTACATATTAATCAGTGTTATTAGCGACGTCACAATACTTCATTTCGTACTACTCAAAATTTGTATCTGACCGTACGACATCAACAAACATCATCGTATGGCCTTTTGTGACATTTACATTAGCCTCCAAGCAAGCCAAGGTGATCGTACAGGGTAGCAGGCAGGACAAATTGAAATGACTGTTTGGCGTACATTTCATAGTTGCATTCTTCATTTTTCCGTACATTGCCATGGGTCTGATCCATAATACCAAGAAGTCCTCAGGAACATAACAGTGGGATCAGAGTTGGTGATTCTTCCAGCTTGTCGGGTCGTGGATGCATAACGCACTCAAAGTTTTACACCAGAAGGAGATACTGTTCCGTTGACAGAATGGGGGAACCACATGATCCTACCGCGTAAGTCATGACAATATTAAGGGAGGTAACTAGAAGCTTGGCACAACTCAACGAAACCATGATCAAAGGGCAAGAACGACAACGACTCATGGAGATGTTGCAGATGTTGGCGGAAGGAAAGACTAACGGAGAACAAAATGGGCACGACAATAATTTTGTCACAGGGGGAACAAACCCTCATTCATGCTCTCAACCATCGATGCCAATATTTTCGTCGAGTACCGAAGCACCTAGAAGAGAGCGAGAGCCTGCTTTCCAAGAAATGCAGGAGCAACTAATGCAAGACCGAAGGAACGCGAATGTCAAAGGAGACATATCCTTTAGAGATTATGGTGATCTATGAATGAGATATTCAGGCGGCAATAGTCATGGCTATTACAACGATGACCTCAAACGGAAGATAGGCAAGGTAAACCTTCTGTCCTTTGATGGATCTGGATCAATATCAACGCGAGCATAAGTACAGAAGGTAGATACACATTTTTAGCTTAACTAGATGCCGGCGGAGGCAATCAAATTTGCGGCGTTTCACGTAGAGGGAATCGCTCACGAATGGTTGCGTCATGGAATGGTTACCCTTGACCATGATCAAATAACCACCTATGTTGAATTCACAGAGAGACTGATAGACCATTTCGATGGGAAAGATCCAGAACTTAAGTTTAATGAGTTGGCACAGCTGAAGCAAGCCAGATCAGTTGACAATTACATTGCGGAATTCCAGAGACTATCCATGCCTGTGACAGATATCTTGGAGAGACGATTGGTTGTGTTGTTCATAGATGGGCTGATGGAACCTTTGAAAGGTTGGGTGAAAATATTCAACCCCATCACGCTCACGAAAGAAATTAAGAAGGCATGTGACATGTCGACATCTTCTTCCTCCAGGAGTTATTCACACCCCAAGCCACCCCTTGCTTCGAAGCAGAAAGACAACAAACCCCCACCAAAGAAGCCATCATTAGATGAGGCCACCAAACAGGAGCTCAGGAGGAGAAAACTTTGTTTTAACTGTAAGGAGCCGTGGGAACTAGGGCATTGATGCTTGGGCAAAGGAAAAATCCATAACATTGAGGTGATGTCGGACGGCGAGGAGCATGAGGAACCTGAAACAGAAGGAGATGCAACAAGCTTCTAAGGAGGTTAACATGAACCGCGCGGAGAGGATTGCTACACTGGTATAGAGAGGAGGCTCCATCACTACACTTGCTGGTACTCCGAGGTGCACTGTATTCTGGGTACGGGGTACACTCCAGGAGCAGCGGGTTGTGGTCATGCTCGACTGTGGGGCCACACTCAACTTCATCAGCTTGACACTTGTGAACCGAAGGAGTTTATGTACGAAGGCACACCAAGTGTTCGGAGTGAAGGTGGCAGGAGGAAACCTCTTGTCATGTACCCATCTGGTCCGCAACTGAGCATTACCATGGGGAACCACACGGTAATAGACAACTTCTTTGTAGTAGATCTGGATGACATGGAGGTCATGCTGGGCATTCAGTGGATGGAGACTCTTGACGAGTACACAGAGTTTCAAAAGGATGGAGTTCTACTTCAAATTGGATGGCTAAAATGTAGTTTTGAGGGGAATGTCGAATGGCGGCCCGAAGGAAATCTCGACACGACAGATGGAGGCTATCTTCAGACATGATGACGTAGTCTGGGTGGCACACTGCTTGGTATCAACAGAACCCTTGAGGAATTAACAATCATACTACCATGATGACTAGCTTCAGGCGGTGCTGGACAAACACAGTTTGGTTTTCGCTGACATTCCACCTGGTATCCCTCCATAGAGAGGCTTTGAGCACACCATCAGGTTGGAGGAAGGAGCCAAGCCTGTCAATACCACATCCTACCGCCATCCTAAGAAGTTTAAGGATGAGATAGAGAAGAGGATCCAAGAACTCCTCGACAAAGGATGGATCAAGCCTAACTCTAGTCCCTTCGCGTTGTCAGTAGTGCTGGTGAAGAAGGATGGATCCTTCCAGATGTGTGTGGACTACTGTGCATTGAACAAAAAGACTAAAAAATTGGTACCCCATCCCTAGGATTGACGAGTTGTTGGACGAATTACACAACGCAGTCTATTTTTCCAAAATAGATCTCCACTCTGGCTACCATCAGATCCGCATGAGAGAGCAAGACGTGGAGAAGATAACCTTTTGTTGCCATTACGGACACTATGAATTCTTGGTCATGTCGTTCGAGTTGACCAATGCTCGGCCACCTTCCAGTCGTGCATGAATCACATTTTCAACAAGTAGTTGTGCAAGTTCTTGTTGGTGTTCTTTGATGACATACTCATCTACAGTAAGATGTGGGAGGAACATCTGAGGCATTTGGACGAAGTTCTCGGAATCATGGAGTCACAATCATTATTTGCCAATTGTCTAAATGTGAGTTTGGAATGGCGAAGATATTGTATCTGGGATACTGTTGATGTGAGTTTTGTACCACTACATAACATATAGGATTTAAACACTTGATACAGGATATCAAACACTCAACCCTCTCTTGAAAAGTTATTACTCATGAAGAACATGAGAAAGAACTCCAAAATTCCTTACATCTGTGGATCCTAACTCAGTTATAATGATGTGATTTGCTGGTAATCACGTCGGCGGGCTTACGTTGTTCATTCAAGGACATCGGATTCTTGCTATGATGATGACGGGACTTAGCTTTTCAATGTATATTCAACGGTTCTATCTCCTTAATTTATCACTTCCAACTTCACTCATCAAACTCTCACTACTAAGCTACTCACTGCTTTACTACTACTCCTATGGAATGGAAAGATTAGCAAATGAACGGGGATCAAACCTAATGAAAGCTTGCCAGCGGCGCTACCTCCATAGATGCAATGATTCTAGGGAAATTCTTAGAATTTTCACACTAACACCTATCTTCCAACCCAAGTTGAAGTACAAGCGGAAAGATGAAATGCAAGTAGAACTTGGGAGCAATTAGACTAGATTACCACGCAAGGCTTCCTAACAAGCCGCTAGGATGCTAGTGGCCTAGGACATAGATCCCTATCAAACATTCACTAATATCACCATCCACTTCTACTCTACCAACATGAAATAAAATCCTACTTTAATTTGAGAGATGAGAAGAACCAAGCAATACACCAAGCAACATTAAGTGATTC